>VZRV01002758.1:2674015-2688496 GCA_013398115.1 Falcunculus frontatus | reverse complement strand
TTTTTTTTTTTTTTTTTTTTTCCTCTCTGACAGGTCATAATGTCATATGCAATGCAGGCAACTAATGCTCTCTGCTGTAAGAATTGACCTCAGCCCAATCCTCATCTGTAAAATGGGATATAATGCTCTTGCTTTTTCAATCATGGAAGGTAGCAAGTGCTCTTTTATAAATCTTCCCAAGCAGACAAGAACTCCAGTTCCAGTGGTTTAACTGTCATTAGTGATAAAAGCGTACTGATTGAAAGGATTTTTTTTTGTTGTTTTTTAGGGTAGCAGTAGCATCCTATTTATAGTAAATTGTTAGGAAGGGAAAGAAAAAGAGAATTAAAACCATTTGATCTTAAGAACTGGTTATTTGGCTTTAGATCTTGGAGTGCTTTAAAAAAATTTCTTTCAAGGTTTTGGTGGTACTACTGCTTAAGCACCTGATTAGCTATTCTGCTAGCCCCAGAAAAATCAGTAAGATATCCTATGATACACCTATCTATAGAAGCTGTATGGTTACTTACAGGTATTTTCCATATGGTTGTCTTAGTAGCAACTGGGTTTTTGCATTTCCTTTAAACATATGAAATAATTAGATATTGTTTGATCATGGACCCTCATCAAAATGTTAGGAATATAAACAATAATTAAAAGCAGAAGGATTTTTTTTCTGGTTTTACACACATAAAACCTCGAAGAATTTTCCAAATTGCTGGTAAGAGGTTGTTGTTCAGGAAGATCAAACAGCTGCATGCCTGAATTGGAGCACAAGGTTTCTATTCTTATCACTAATTGACTCACTTTAACTCGAACAGATAAGAAAACAATTCTTGTTGCTTGGTTGTTTTTAGAGAAA
Organism: Falcunculus frontatus; assembly: GCA_013398115.1. NCBI lineage: Eukaryota > Metazoa > Chordata > Aves > Passeriformes > Falcunculus > Falcunculus frontatus. Next base: position 2,687,655 of record VZRV01002758.1, on the reverse strand, counting down.
TGATAAGACACAAACATGAGCAAAGGGATACACAGTTCACTTCACCTCTGGCCATCAGGTCCGGAAAGGAAAATTATATTGAGACTGGTTTCTCATTAGCTATTCATACATCTCTGGCCAGTAATGTACCTGAGCAATTGAAAAACTCCCTGGGAATTTACTAATGACACGGGAGGGAAAAAAAATCTGATTACTTGCTCAGTATATAGCATTAAAAATGGCCATGGAAAGAACTGAGTCTACAGCTCTCAGACCTAGTCTTCCAGCTGTACGCTTCTCCCGGAGACAGCTGGTTTCTTTTTTTGGGTTTACAGATATAATCAAAGCTGAAGAATCAATCAATGGTGCTAAAATGTAAAATAGGCTGCCTTTTTCTTTCCAGTTTAAAAATCTAGTCAGGAACAGCAACTTCAAACAAAGAAAATTCCTACCCTTTCCTCCTATTTTTTAGTGGAAGTGCAGAAAGTCCAACCACAGAGAAACATTTATTCCCTTCTGCTCCCGTGACAATCTGCCATCCTTCATGACTGGATCTTGTCACATTGTGAAACAACTTGTGAATCAGAGAGGCTGTACCATAACACAGAGAGTGGGAGGTTTAGCAAACAGAAGCTGGGTTTCTGCCCGCAGTTTTTGAGGCTTGTTTCAGCATGTTGCTTATTATTCAATACCCACTATCACTCAGAGAAATTGCCAAAGAGAAACTACCACATAGGTAGTTGTATATTACATATATATACAATTGTATATATATGTATATGTGCACTGTATATTGTACCTTTACTGTATATTTCAGGGGATAAGGTGTAAACATTCAATCAGATGTTGGGGACTGAGGACACAGTATCACAAAAAAGCCAACTTTTACTTCTGAGTAAAAGAAGCTTCCTTCTGAGAGGAAGCAAGTATTATTCTTCTGATAATTGTAATCGTATTTCCCATATCACACAAGTTTTATGGAGTTCAGCTATTGAGTAGCAGCCAAAAGATTAGCAAATCCATTCCTAAATCATTGGATGCTCTTGTGGGGTATTTTCACTGAATTAGGTACATCTACAATTAAAATAGACCTTGATATGATGTTAAATCATATTATATTCAAATTCTTCAGTTGTCTCGAATATGATTTTATTGCATGAGCTACCACGCAATTAAAAGATTATTTAATACCACATCCACAATTCAACCATAAATGATTGAAACAAGAGAAACAGAAATAATTTTGTACAACTTCCACAATTTGTGATAGTACAGTAAGAAAGTTAAAGAATTATCATATTTCCTTACAAATTTTTGAAGTTGAAAAACTTGATTCACTTTGTACTGCTTAAAAATACAGACAGGGCCAGCACTAATTTTATGAAGTGGTGTTAAAACTCATCTTGCCAGAAAGTGAACCCGTGCCCTTCCACAGAAGAATCCGGATCTGCAAGTAATATTGCTGAATTCTTTAGACCATCATCTTAAGGAATCACCTCTTATAAGGAACATTCATTCCGTTTATAATCCCATATTTCATCTATTACTATGAGAAAAAGGCTAAGAAAAATGTAGTGGTTCACTGTCATTTACATTTAGAAATGGATATCCCATTAAACACATTTGGATCCTAACTGTTTTCAAATCACAGTTGTCCATATACCCTGATGAAAACTTCAGACTTCAGATTACAGATTTAATACAGGTGGTTTGTTTAAGTGCTTTCAAAAGCCACATAATTTTTCTCCTTGTTCTGGTAAACATTTCACTGTTAGAAGTCACTTAAAACTGGTTATCCAAACTTTATTTTAAATGCTTGTGGCCCCAGCAATATAAAGAAGCTTCTGCTTCCCATTAAGTCAATCAACTAGTAGGCTCCCAATAATTAACTTCTTCTATTAACTTATTTTCAGTAGTTCACAAACTGCACTGTAAAATCAAATAACATCTTGTTTTGTTTGAGCCAAGAATTTTAGGGGATTTTTATTTTTATTTTCCAGTGTGCATTTGACTTTTTGGTAATAATCATGTTCTTCAGCCATGGTCCAGCCTAAAATTCACTATGATCCTGAGATCTTTTTCTACAACACCTCTGCCTCACCTGTTGTGCCTCATTTGGAAGTGTGTAGATGTTATTCTGCTACTAAGGAAGTGACAATGGTGTTTTTCTCAGATCCTTTTGATTTCCAAGCTTGCTCTTGAATGTGTTGACAACAACAGAGTCTGCAAATTTATTGAGTTCAGACTTTATTCTACAATTCAAGTAACTAATGAAATTACGGAGAAGGACATGTCTGAACGAAAACTTTTTGCAGTTATCCCATTTGATACATGAGTTGGTTTTGACACTGAACCATTGTTAATCTCGAAAACTACTGTTCTACTGAATGTTCTACTTTCATTTAGACAGCTGTGCTACCTTGGTTTTTCCAGTTACCACAGTGATATCAGAGAGTTACAGCCAGTACTGAAAGAGGAAAACACATTTTTGAGTCTTTAAATCTATGGTCTTTACTTTGTTTAGTTTGTTGAATTAAAGACAGCCCTTATGAGATCTTAGGGCAATTTATCTTTTTTTAAAAAAAAAAAAAAACCAAAAAGTACTTCAGCTACTGTGTACACAAATCCCCACTAACTACTTAATTAAAAAAAATAATCTCTAGATGTGGTTTAAAGAAATACAGATGCATCGTTTAGCCTTCATTGTCCTCCTACAGGATTTCAGTCAGGAAACCATTCAGCCACACAGATTTCATTACTGAAATAGATGGAAACATCAGCTTGTGTAACAGCTTCGAGCATAGGAACAGAAAGGCAAGATCGGTTTTTCTTTGTCAATTTTTTTCCAACGCCATTTCTGCTTTGTCACTTTTCCACATCGTTTGTCTGCGCAGCTTCTCGGGCTCCCTCTGGTGGTTACCGGGCAGAGGCGTTGCCTCCCTTGCAGCCTCAAAATAAAACCCACAAGACTGATTTCATTAGCATTTTTTGCTCCAATAATAATTAAGAAACTATCAATTTATTAAAGTATAAAGCTTCGTGTAGTCTACTTGTGTAATCTAGATCGTAATATGCTTCCTGAGCTAAGAAATATTTGAAAAGTCTACTATGAATCCTTTTTTTCCCTCAAATTCTTTTGGGTTTGAAAAGAGAGAAATAGAAGATGCAACTAACCAGTAGATTAATATCCCAAAATACCCGTGCTAATGATCCGAATAAAACACCTAAATCCAAAATTTCAGGTAAGTGGCTTTTAATATCTCTCTTTACTCCGACAAAATTCTCCAATAATTTGGATAATGTTTTCTCTTAGCTAACAGTGTTTTCTCCTACCTCAGGTGTGGATGTGTATTTTCTCTTGATCCCCAGGATATTGCAGACTAGCATGGGAGAATTTCTGGATCAAATCCCAGTAGATAAGGTCCTCTTTTGAGCAGGTATCCAGCCAATTATTACATTACTACAGATTTCTAAAAATATTTCCATAATCACTATAAAGAAAAGTCTCCTTTAAAGGCATGAGAAGAAGCTGGTTTTGGTTTTTTTTTTAATTAGAGTAACAGTATTAATATTTTTATATGGTAATTCTTTTTATTAAACCAGTATTATTTGAAATGGGAAGAAACACAGGAAAAGTTTGCAGGAGGCAGCCCCAGCTCACAGGTCATATGCTTGACAATTCTATTTTACCTGCATCACCTTTGCAGACGAACAGATTTAAGACTAAATAAGTTTTCACTGAGGTCAAGCTTCTAACAACTATTGCCTTTTCAGAACTTCTTATGGTTTAAGTACCTGTATTTCATTTCCAAGAAACAGCTAAGTACAGAGATAACAAAAAACAGGTATTGAGTGATAAATACGTATTTTTATAATTGTGTCTTCAACACCAGGAAGCTACCTGCTCTTCAATGTATCCAGAAACAAAATGATCTCAGGTAAATTTTGACTGTTGGAAAAAACCTGTGGAACACCTTTAGGCAGCTCAACACATCACTGATAATGATGCATCCCTGTCCAGGTACAAGATCTGCTGATGTACAGTCTCTCTTCCTGAAGTTTATGATGGTCAGTGAAGGTTGTATGATTGGCATAAAACTGTGTTTTACTTACAGAAATTTATAAATATAATTTCTCTGATGTAATGACTACATAGAATGCCTTGAGAGAATTTCAGCTTCATTATAAGTCCTTGCCAAACTAGAGTACGTTATTCTCTACTTTGTATAAATATAGATAAACTTTTGAAGAAAATAAATAATTTATTACACTTATTTTGACATAAAACCTTTCTATTTCGGCGATGACTAATAAATACAAAAATAAGATATTTATATGACTGTGCAAGTGGCCATGAGTTAGTTTGGTATTGGTTGATTCAAGTTTGTCTACATTGGGTTTTCCATGGTGTTTTAATGAGAATTTGCTGGTTTCTTTTCAATAACCTAACATAGCAAAAATTTGGAGCGTGGAAATTTTCCTTCAGAACTTTTGTAAGGACACATGTGCTATAAGAGCTTAGCGCTGATTTATCCTAAGACAATATAAACACAAACCCATTCTCTTCAGTCATTACTATGTAATATTGTGCCTCTCTTTGACACATACATTTTCCTATGGTGTTGCAAAGAAATCTTGTCATTGTAAACATCTTGCTCCTAGAAAAGATCACAATATTCAATGCTAGGAAGAAATGCAGTAAGCTCATGAAACAAAATCCCTGAAGCACTTCAATTTCATTAAATTCAATTTGGATAAGCTGTGCTGAGGATTTAACAACACTACTCTGGGTTCTCTGCATCTCAGAAGAAATGTTTTATCTATTGATTATTTTTCCTACATGGAAAAAGTCTGAGGAGCTAATTCTGTCTCCAGAAAGCAACTGATAGATACAAATGATGGCTAGTGATCTTGACATGATATTTTTGAGTAAGAATAGCAAAAGAATATCTTCATGAACAAAGTCATCCTTTCACAACTGAAACAGTTTATTGAAAATTCTCAGGTAGATAAAATGAGCAATCGATTCACTACAGATGTCTCTTTTGAAAATTTTTCTTTTAGAAGTCTTTAATAGAAATGTACGAAAAAAAGAAATACGACTAAAGTAATTGAAAAGTAGTTTTACTCCTTAGTTTCTGTGGCCATATTTTTTCCCTTCAGTGTTTCAGTTTTTCCTTAAAAAAATTAGATCAAACACAGACTACCATAACAAAACTAAAAAGCTTGCATTTTAATTTATGTTACCATATTAAATTCTTAAATGACTATGTGACTATAGGCCGAGGATTTCTTTAGTAAGTAAGTTTTTATAAAATGTAAAAACCCTGATACAAAATTAATACAAACTGACAAGTTTACAGCTGAGCCAAATTTCATCAGTGATAGATTTCAAACTCAGTGAACCTAAGAGTTCACTCTAACTTAATTGTTAAAAAAATAGAAATAGATTTACAAAGTTATGCCAATTCTATAAACTACTAAGCTGATGCTGTGATTGATTTGTTTCTGGACAATTACTTGTGGGATATGAGTGGAAGACGAAAATAATAAGAACTCAAAAAAATTACTTTTTATTAGAAAATAGAAGGTTCAAAGGGTGGTTTCTGGAGTTATTTTAAAAGGGGACAAAAGAAAAGACATAGCAAGAATCTAATCAACTTAAAATGAGTTAATGTGTCTTCTTTCTCACATCTAAACCAAGTTAAAACTCAAAATCAATTTCTTAAAAATATCAAAGACAATACAGGAATAATTTCTCTCCTGACACTGAGTTTGTCACTATGGTTAATTAAATCTGTAACTGCCCTATTTGCATGTTGATTTACCCAGGTTACGCCAGGATTCCTTGGGGTGAAATGCCTCAAAAAGAATGTCATGAGGGGATTTGATGACCAAAAGTAAGCACAGCTTCTCATGCTGAGCTCTTGACACAAAGGACGGGGCTGCACACTGGCCTGACAGGAAAAGTTGGATATGTAAAGGCACAAACTATGGATTCTCCACCATCAAGTCTACTTTCAATGCTTCTTCAGGATAGCTTATATAATCCTCCGGATTCACTAAATATGATCATTGTACACCAAGGCATATTACTGTTTTTGTTCCAGGAGGAAAAGCATAGGGATCTTTGTATATTGGATCAATTTTTTACCTCAAGTTCCTCCACCGGCTGGACACGTGTGAATCTGAACTGTCTCCAGCAATGGCTGCTTGTCTCCAAATATGGAAAATTGTCTGCAAAAGTGCAGAGAATACACTGATTTCCATACTCACAGATAAGAGAGAAGCATGCCTAAATTGCTGCACTAGGAATAAGTAAACAATAACAGACATTTCTGGTTGTAAATGACAGCTGAGCACCAGGAGTGTCTAGAGAGGTGGTGGAGTTTCCATCAGTGCTGGGTTTTTAGGATAAATAAGTATTTATGAAGATGGGTTATGCATAATTAATTGTTCTTCTTTCTGATTTCTGTTTGCCTTCTGAGATGCAGGGCAGTTAGATTAGGAACTCCTCCAGCAGAGCCCGCTTCCACAAGGCCCTGCATATACCCAGTGAATCTTGGGAGATTAGGGAAGGAAAGGAAACCTCATCTATAATTTTGGTGAACCTCAAGTAAACCCTGAGTAATAATATCTCCCAGGAAATCTCAGAAAAATGAAAAATGGGATCAGTTTAATGATCTGGACTCTGAATGAAGCCCTCTCCCAGAGCAAATTAAAACACCGCCCAGCTGAGCCTGAATCAATAAGCACCAAGTCAAGCAGTTAAAACCAATAAAGAAGAAAAGTCTAGCTCAAACAAAACCAAGCTTAAGCTACCTCCATTCACTGCAATAAAATGTTTCACTAATTACCTGAAAGTAAAACTGGTCTCTGTTCTGTCAGAAAAAAAGTTGCAAGAGCTGGGGAAAGGATTCACTAAAACCCAGACAGCTGGCAGCAGCACCAAAAATTGGCTTCTGCAAGACCTTAAGTTAAGACCTATGGCCACTATGGACTGAATTTGCTGTGTTGAATTCGTAGTTTTGATGTCTATATGTTAATGTCCTCTCTTTGAATTCTGATGCAGCCAACGTCCTAAGAGCAGTAAAGTGATGTGCAGCATACAAACCTGTAAAAGAAAACAATCTTCGAGTCATCCCCAGAGCTTTGTAACTGGGATTAATTTTGTCAGGCTATTTAACTAGAAGATAGGATATTTTGTAAAGCAGACAGGTTCTGTTGGTAATTGTAATGGTAGTTCTAATGAAGACTATTAAATCTGCCTTAGGGTTTTAGTTTCCTGACTCACAATTTATATGATGACAGTCTGACATACAAAATTAAAAGAAATGGTTAACTAGCAGTTTTTGTCTAGAAAAATCCTGTTTCTCATTACTACATCTTTGCAAGGCCTTTGCACAGCTATAGAGGTATATTTTTACCTTTTTCCTAGACACTATACATCTCTGCTTACATAGGTATCCATACAAAAAAGTGTCAATATTCCAAGAAAAATCAAAATTATGATTTACGCACTTTTTTTGGACATGACACCTCCAGGAAAATGGCAACCCACTCATTTTCTTTCACTTCATAGCTGTTTTTGGAGCCATCTCCATGCTCCTCATCAATGTGTGCAAATCAGATCTTGCACCTCTTGAACAAGGAAGACTGGTGTTGAGCCAAGTCCAGGGTGCTGCTGACACACAAGTCATTTCTGAGTGCTGTGGAGAGCCCGAAGGAGCCAAGGTTGCTGCAACTGCTGCTGCCAGGATGAAGGAGAGTGTAGATGCATCAGTAACTGCTGGGAAAGATGTCCACCTGCTGTCCGCTGTTTTCTCCTTTTGCCCAAAAAAATGCCCTGGTGACCAAGGTCTCCAGGGCTGGACAGTGAGGTCCTGGCCTTTTCCTTACATCAGACGTTCGCTGCCTCTGCCTGTGCCTGGAGCTGACCCCAGACAAAGCAACCTACAAACTCCTGGTCGCTTTACCAGCAGCACACACCTGCTTCAGCAGGAGTCACGCTTCCTGAGTTACTCCTTTCCACTGTTGTAGAGCTCTACTTCGTAAATTTTCTTCTTATCAATTCAATCACCGCTGAAGTTCATGAATAAGAGATGGGACTACCGTTGGTCATTTAACGACTTATCACTTAAAATAACAAACAAGGCATCAGTCTTGGAAGTCGTGAGATTTAGTAACAAGTCGCCATAACAGGGGATAGTCACAAGACTCGAGATTACATGGCAATTTATAACTTTCTAATCCAATAAGCAACTAACACAAAACTTTGTTTTGACTTTATGACCTATCACCTGTAGTACTTTTTACTGCAATGTGGCTGTCTCTTAACCAAGAATTCTTTAGGTCATGTACACACATGTATTTCTATTGCAACATCTATATTCTTAGCTTAAACTCTAAAATCACATTACCATACTTAAAACCCTTCACCATAACACCCGGTACATATTCTTAATTATAACTATAGAAACACAGGTTTGTAATTCTCTTGTTTAAGGTCTATATGTCTCTGTTATTACACCAACCCAAGCTTCTTCCAGGGTTGTAAATCAAACCCTCCATCCTCTGCAGAAATTTTTGCTCCCCTGTTTCCTACACACAGTTACCTCTTTCAGCCTTGACAATTTTGATTTTTCCCTACATCATGGCTAAGGTAACTTCTCGAGCTCGTATTTCTGGTTTTCCTATATAGAAATATGACACTCATTTTACAGAACTTAAGCCTTTCTTAAGCCCTATGACCTCACCCCAGTCAGATGTACATTTCACGATGTAGTTTGAAGTAGAATAATTGTCCATTTAAAAAGACTTCTGCAGCCATGGTGCCCATGACCTGGATACCTGCTGCATTCTCCTGAGTTTAGTAAGACCCGATCTATTGTGTTGTATTGTATTACAAGTGTTCATCAAAATACACTTCATTCTGTTTTAGACAAAACACAGCTGTGTTTTTATGCACAGCCAAGTTGCTTCTGCAGCCAACATTAAAAAGCATCCCATGGGGTAATTGTCACAAATCAAGGAAAATGAAAAAAGCAACCCTCTTCAACAGCTATAAAGCAAGTTCATGTTGTTAGGCCACGGTGTTTAGCTTTTGGCATTTTTACAGAAAAAAATTTCTGGGCATCGAATAAAGTATGGATACATGTTTTTATGTAGAATTTTTAGGCCTAAAGCATATCACTTTAAAGCACTAAATAGTAATATAAATTACGAATGAGATTTTGGAAACTTAGCTTCAAATTTACTTCTTTGATTGCTTGCATTTTAAGGCTTTTTTAGAGCTGTTTTGAAAGAACTGGAATAGAGAACTAGGAGAAAAAAAATCAGCACAAACTCAGGGATGGAATGACAATGACTCTCAAATGTATATGGGCAGATGTTTACTTCTTTCTAAATGTCAGCAAGAAGCAATAAACTTCAGTTTATTGGTGACACTTCTCCATTGTGGAAATCTGAATGTAGTGACAATTTTGACTTGAGGGTTACATTAATCCCAAGAATATCAATAGAAGGATAGTTAATGCTTATAGATGCTTGACTTTTACATACTAGTAACTTTATAGAAGGTAAATCAAAGGTTGGTTATGAATCACGGACTTTTTAATTTGGCTTTTGAATTTTATTTAAAGTTCACGTCCACCTTTAAAATGCAAATGTCTGCCCCAGGAACTTGTCACCAAGAAAAATAATGGGGTATGATTGATATGATTGCTCATCTGATCTTGTTTCACAAATAAATAAAAAGAGTCAGTCTTCCAAATAAACTTGTTTTCAGTCTTGTGTTTTATAAACTCTTGGGGTGACTTTATGATGTGTATCCCCCATCATCGCTCTATGCCCAGACATGATTCCTGTGCCTTTCTGTGCCTTTAAACTGAGCCTGAGAGAGGGGAGAGAAAGAAAATAAAAGGTCAGATGAACTTTTCAAGGCAGTCTGTGCTTCAAGGTCACTACTCCTCTGAGTTCTTCTCCTGTGAGGAGAAGAGCGGAGGAAGCACCCTTCCTGCTTTTCAGCCAGCTTTTTCGGCTCTGTTTCTTTGGAGAGAGACGAAGAGGTAAATCTTGTTTTTCTGGGACTTTGGATTCTTCTTTTCATCTCTTCTGGACTTGTTCAGAACACCAGAACATCAGAACCCCACTGGGGGACCTTTCCCCGGCCTGGAGTGGATCCCCACGCCAACTCAGCTCCAAGGAGGAGGAGAGAGAAGGACTCTAAAATCTTCCAGGTTTTCTCTCCAGAGTGAGAGATTTCATTATTTAGCATTATTATTCTTTTCCTGTGTGTCTGTTAAATAAATAGTTTTTATTTCCTCTTTCACATTCCTCCGAGGAATATTTCTTTCCTGAACCTGGTAGGGGAGGGGTGGCTATAACCTGCCTTCCTTTGAGGAGACATTCCTTTTGGATGTTTCCCTGAATTTGGCCCAAACCGGGACATAAAAAAAACATGACCAGATGTGGAGAATATTTTTTGCAGCAAAGAAAACTGATCAATCAGCTAAGGCCTGAGCTGTCAAAGGATTTCTAAAGGCCAGGGCTACTCATATGCTTTAATAAAAATACACTTTAAATGATTTCTGTTTATTGACACTGGGGTGCAGTTGAGAGCCTTGAACCTCAAATCCAGCTTCAACATCGCTACAGAAAAAAGCCCAAAAACTCTTCCAAAAGACCCCAAAAGGATTTATACAGGATTTTACTAAAACTCTTCTCTGGAAAAGTTGTATATCCTATTATTTTATTCTTGCGGAATGATAAAATCCGTAAAGACATATATCTCTGTATGTATTTGTATAATCAGATGCTGATTTTTGTGCCTCAGTTATTCAGTGTAATCAAAAATAGGACAGTAGCTAAAAAGTGCATTGTTTATTGTTTCTGAGGTCCTAATTAAATGTTAATTTTGAAATATAAATGCATTTTACTGACATTATATTGATTATATGTTTATTATATCTACATACCTGCATTAAATAGGAACAAAGAGCTTAGTAGTAGTTAATATTTTAAATCAATGTGTTGGACTTCTCATTACTGAAATAAACATGTACCAGTGTAAGTAAATTTTTTTTTTTTTGGAACCATATAAAAATAACATACCCAACCACTGGAGTGAGCAAAAGGAAGGCCATCCTTGTATGTTTTTACAGTAATGTCTTCTGGATTAAGTCACTGAGGAGTAAATATGAAGGCCTAGACTTAATAGGGTAGGTAGGTTCCCATCCATTTAAGACATTTCTCCCACTATTTTCTCCATTGATTGCTATGGAAAATTTTGGAGCCAAACAAACTTTTGGAGGTGAGTTATCTGATAAAGATGACTATGGATTCTAGTCACGGACAGAAGAACACTGCATGTAGTTTCTTGCTCTTTCTGAAGTTCATGGGCTGTTTTAGTTTTAGTAGATCTTTTCATGTCAAAAATGTTCAGGACTAGATTCAATAAAACTAGATTCAAGGAAATGTGTGCAGCACATACTTAAGAGATCTCTTTCACAAAGACATGAAATTTATTTTCCTAAAGTGCAATGCAATATTTTTACTGCTTTTTTTTCCTCATAGTTTTTCAGCTAATTCCTGTATTTAACTATATATTTATTTGTACTGAATTCATAGCAGCTTTTCTATCACAACTTTCTTTTGCATGGAAATTTTACTCTGTCTAGATAAGAAGAACAGTGGTTTAACATGTCAATACCTATTCGGTTATGACAATCATAACAGCAATCATGAGTGTTGTCAGTGTGGGAACTTTTCTTCACTCACGTAAAATCTGAAGCCTGAAGGTCTGACAGAAAAGCTACAGTATAGTTGTATTCTCGGGGGTTTTTTCCCCTAATGCTCAGGGTATTCTTATAGGAACTATATACTTTACATTAGATATGTAGCAGAAAAGCAAAGCTTAAACCACAAAGCTGTCAATTAAATAACCAAAGGAAACCATGGGAGTCAACTCTCCCATCCAAATCATTAATGTGATTTTAAGGTTGATTTCTGCTAATATTGATTTTCTTTCTATACTGACTTTTCCTGCTTACTTTTCTGTTAAGTGTAATATCCCTTCTCTAACCGTTCCAGGTATTCTTTTCAAAATATATTATTTTGCAAGAAAACAGAAGTGTGAGTGGCGAGTACCAGCAGCATTTCAGATGGAGGGTTGCATTAACTTCATCAAAACCAGGGCTGCACTCAAGACATCCTGGAAAATGAGGGATGTCTGGCAGCATGACAGGATTCAAAAGCAAACCATCAGTCATATTATAAACGTTTCTTGTATCTCTCTCACCACATGAAGGAATTCAGAGGCAAACACAGGCATCAGCAACACTAGGAAAATCTATAGACTTCTTTTCATTTTCACAATCTACTCAAAGAGTTTCCAAAAAGTATGTGGTATCTGATACATCTTAGAAATGCTTAACCGTGTTCTTTCTCAAGTCCCCTGCAGGAGTAGAGACTAGTAGATTTGTATGGTAATCAAACATGTCAACAAAATTATAAAGAATGCACATTACAAAAAAATCCAAACCCAAGTCTTTGAGGAATCTTTATGAGTTTATTTTTGCTTGATATATTTATAACTTCTTAAATGAGTTACAACTGGTGCAGAAACCACCTCCATCCAAATAAAAGTTTCTCAGATCAGTATAAACTGAATTGTGCTCTCCCATGATGTGTTTCTTTGGACATAATGGAGAAGACCATATATTAGTTTAATTAAAATCTACATCTTCAGAAGTCGATGGCTTTGCCGCGAGCTGATGTGCAGCTGCTGAGATGCTTCAATATAAGTAGCAAAAAGAAAGGTAGAAAAAAAACCCGGCAAACTGCAGACTAAAAAATATGCAAACAGAAGCTCTCTGTCCCCAACAGCACATCTGGGCAGTTCTGTTGGTCACTGCTGCTGCCAGCTGTAGATCACTGACTGGTGATTCGAAATCAAAGGGATAAAACCCTCAGGCAAATCCGTTTCCTTCACAAGGTATATATGCCGGTGAGAACATCCTCATGAACTCGCATCCGTATGCTGGAGGAAGTTTTATGTTTCTCCCCGTTGTGAAAGGACTGGCTTTTCAGGAGCTCCCGTTCCGGCTCCGTGTAGCGCTGCCTGCGGCTGCCCGGCTCCAGGGAGCCCGCCAGCCCTCAGCACGAATGCGCTCCTGCCGCGGCGGAGCACTCAAACACGGAGCCGTGACTTGGCAGTGAAAAGCGGCTAGACTTCCCATTCTATTTTTTTTTTTTTTTTTTTTTTTTTTTTTTTGCTTTGCTTTATTGGTTTTTTTAATAGTAAGGCGTGACAATGTCTGCCTCCTTTTGTCCACTGAGATACTGAGTGATTAATGGAAACCTGTGAAGGAGGTGAGAACAGTGAGTACAGGCGGTTCTTAGTCCGGAGTAACTCTTGCCGCCGGCTACCTGTTGAGGTGGGTTCACGCAGGCGCCTCATTATTACGGTCTTTCCAAGCGAGTTCATTTAAGCCCGGCCGGGCCAGCCGAGCGCCGCCTAGCCCTGCTGGGAGACGCGGCTCCCGAGCCTCCTTCGGAGCGAAGGCACCACGAGGGGAGAAGTTTTCTGGGGAGAGGACCAGGGTTCCGGCTGCCATCATGGGGGGGCACCTGCAAGCTGAAGGGAGGGAAGAAAAGGCGGG
>VZRV01002758.1:2595460-2673945 GCA_013398115.1 Falcunculus frontatus | reverse complement strand
CGCCGGCGCAAGCTGCGCCCAGCGCGGCGGCACCTCCGCGCTCCCCTCCCCGCCGCCCGGCGCTGGTGGGGCGGCCGCCACGGGCTCGCCGTGGTCCGCGGTGCCGGGAAGCGGCGGCTCCGCGTTCCGCCCGCGGAAACTTTGCCCGGCGCGCAAGGGGAAGGATGGAGCCAGGGGAGCTCGCGGCGGCGCCCCTCAACCTGTCCCGAGCCGCGGCAGAGACGCCCCGCGGGGAGTTCAACCTCTCCGGGCTGCCGGAGGCCGAAGGGAAGCCCCTCTTCGGCATCGGCATCGAGAACTTCATCACCTTGATCGTCTTCGGTGTGATCTTCACCCTGGGCGTGCTGGGCAACACCCTGGTGATCACGGTGCTGGCGCGGAGCAAGCCAGGCAAGCGCCGAAGCACCACCAACATCTTCATCCTCAACCTGAGCATCGCCGACCTGGCCTACCTTCTTTTCTGCATCCCCTTCCAGTCCACGGTCTACGTGCTCCCCACCTGGGTGCTGGGAGCCTTCATCTGCAAGTTCATCCACTACTTCTTCACCATCTCCATGCTGGTGAGCATCTTCACGCTCTCGGCCATGTCTGTGGACCGGTACGTGGCCATCGTGCACTCCCGACGCTCCTCAGCCTTGCGTGTTCCCCGCAACGCAATGTTGGGCGTGGGGCTCATCTGGGCACTCTCCTTCGCCATGGCCTCGCCTGTGGCTCACCACCAGCGCATCTTCCACCGTGAGACCAGCAACCAGACCTTCTGCTGGGAGTTCTGGCCCAACCCACGCCACAAGAAGGTCTATGTGATTTGCACATTTGTCTTCGGATATCTGCTCCCACTGCTGCTCATCTCCTTCTGCTATGCCAAGGTGGGGCAAATGTAAAAGGCTGGGGGGGACACAGTGGTGGAAAAGGTGTCCATGAGCCACAGGGCTATTTCTGGGCATGTGGAGGGACTTGGCACTGCTGGGAGAAAAAGGAGCAGGGGTGAGTTTGTGCCACGAAGAGAGAGGGCACGTTTTATAGCTGAGGGATGTCTGAGGGGGGACAATATATGTTCAGTGGCACAGAGAGGTCAGAACAGGGATTGCACGGGGTGGGTGGGGGGGTGTTCTGACAATTATTGGGGTCTCGCTTGTCAGATTTCCTTGTTGCTGAATACTAAGAAGCCCCAGTGCTCCGCTGCTTTCTCCGTCACCGTAACTTTTAATTTCTTGCAGTGCTGTATGGGGAGTTTGGCTCAATAAAGTACATCAAAGCAACAAGTTGTTCAGGCTTCAGCTGAAGCACTGTGTTTCTTTAAAATGCACAGTGCACTTAAAAATGCCACAAATGACCTGTTTGGTGTTAAGAGTATAATGTGCATCATGCTGCCTGGTCCCTTCGGTGCCATGTCTTGTCCCATCTGAAGCTGATGAGAGATTTACCTCTGACTTCAGCAAAGGCAGGTGGTTCTAGGGAGCAGGGCATGAGGATCCAGGTAGGAAAAAGCAATAAGTAAGGGTGCCTGAATACAAGTATTTAAGGACTCCTCTGCTTAAGCAAAGTGCCGCATTTTTCTGGAGTAATAATTGCAGCCTTCAGCGTACGATCCTCTCCTTGCTGCTGGACAGGATCTGGAGCGCAGTTGCTACCTGCTGAGTTAGGCAGAGATCCTCCTGTTTCTGTGCCAGCTGCCTTCAGTGGCAGGATTACTCCTTAGGCAGTGATTTACATTTGAGAGGATAGGACTGCTCTTGCGAATAAAGACTGCTTAAGTGTTGAGAAGTCAGTTCTTCAAATGGCAATTTCAATAGATATACCTGAAGTATTTAATCTGAACAAGTAATTTTATGTTCTGTTCGGTTTTATATATGTTACATCAGCTTAATTGTGATGTGCAAATTGAGGCTATAATGTCATCCAGCTGATGAAACCAAGGCATGTCATCAAGGCATGCAGAACACAAAGGACAACAATTCTAAATTGCTGTTCGTAGTGGAACAAATCCGATCTGGCAAATGAAGAAGAAACACATGTTTCCATGCATAAACCGAATCCTGCTTTCCCTGAATGAATACACTGGTATTTCATCTACTGTGCTGAATATGACTGAGCTGTAGTGATAGATTGTCAGTTTGAAGAAAGTATTTCACATTGCAGGGAGATTGTTACAGAATATGTACGCAGGGGGCTGTCAGCTACTAATTCTTCCCTTTTTCAAAGCATCTTCAGTTTCAGCATGAAGTACTGGCCTCTGAAGTCTAATTATATGAGAGAAGATTAAAAATAAATCTTTCAAAATTAGCATAGTCCTGTACAGTATAGGCAGGAAAAAAGCAGATATGCTTAACCAAAATATATGCACAGCAAATAAAACACACCATGTTACAAAGCACATCTGCAGAAGTAGATCTCTTACTATTAGTATGACTATGTTGTTAAAAAGAAGAAAAAGGCAACAAGAACCTTCCCAAGCCAACAAAAGCCACTCTATGTGAAAAACATGCCCAAGAACAAGTTTGTAAAATCAAGGCCACTTGAGTTACAATGAAATTGTGTGCTTAAGCTATTGCCAGGCTAGGATCGCAACCTGGCTTTTTGGTGTATTTTGAGTCTGTATATATGATCCTGCTTGCCATGGTGTCAGGCTGGAGCAGCTAACATGCAGGGATGAATTTTAGAAGATACCTAGGGAATAGCTGGTGTTCCCATCAGTATCAATGAAGCTGAAAAATGCCATGACTTTTGCAAATCTATCGAAGGTATTTGTACCCCACAGCTAAAGACTCATTCCTGCCTTCATTAGGAGCCACTGACAAAACTCCAACTGCAATATTTTGGGACAGGGGGAGCCTTATCAGGTTGAGCAACCCTGACTCTCTCAGCCTGTCTTCAAAGGAGACATTAATCTCTGCATTAGTTTCTTATGGACTTCACTGGTTTTCATGAACTGTGGTTCAGCAAGATAACGCAATCTTCTGATACAGTAAATTAAGACAAAGGAGACTCATTTCTCCATTTGAATATATTGCCTTTTCCAGATTCCTTTAAGGCAGTTCTGTTTCTTTCATAAACAAATTGCAATTGAACTTTCAGTTTTGAAAGTCTCATTTTTTAGGCACTCTAATAGGGAGCCAAGTTCTTTCTCTCACACAGTTTTATATACCATATTAGCAGAGATTTGTATTTTCCCCATGGATAACAATGCTGTTACAATGTACAGAAGTGCTGAGGTAGTGCCAGGTATTTGGAAGCAGTGTCTTCCCAAAATATCTCACGTGATACGCTCTTCAGGCAGAGATTTATGACATCATGCTGTCTTGTGTGTACAGCTACCACTTTTCTCTCTTCCACAAATAATTTTCCTTCAGTTTCATCCAAATTTTTGATAGAGGAGTGCAAATAGGAGAAGGAATGATACTTCCCTAGTTTTGTGAGAACAGCAGACAATGAAGATGGTGGAGAGTCTTGGGTATCCTCTCTCTTTTAAGAAGTCAATTTGCACTCAACTGTTAAACACCAGACAAGCTGTAAGGGAAGAAGTCTTATGTAGCATCAACTTACAGAGAAGACCCATCTTTTTGGGAACACAGTAAAGAAGTCACAAATCCATAGGAAACCAGCTTTGGTTGCCTCCCAGAACTACTCTTGAAAGAAGCTTACTACGTCAGGGGGAGGGGCAGTGATTGTGTAGTGATCAGTTGAGCCTCAGCACTGCATACTTACAGACACCTTGTGTTCTGACTCTTTTATTGCTTATCATTCTACTTGCTGTATTTTTTTAATAGTGACTTTTTGTATGTGTTTTGTAACACTGCTACAACATTTGCTCACTGATGTGTTCTTAAAGGGTAAAGTGATAAATGATTCCCAGTCAGCTTCTAACAGTTGACATCTGCCGGGGTTATGCAATGTTACAGTTAATTTTGGGTACCTCCATTTTTCAAGGATTCAGTCCTTGAAAGTCAGGCTCCTTTCAACAAACCTTTAGGTTGGACACCTATAATTATTACCAAACATTTCCTTTTATAGGTGTGTCATGTTAAAATCTTGCTTTAAAACAAATATGTCTTGCCTTAAGAATGTTTCCATTATTATCTGTCATTCTGAACATTCTGAATTAATGTCGTGTATGATTTACAGACTTGGTTAAAACTAAGCCATAAAAAGTAAGAGCCTCAACATAAAATACGAGCTTATCTGGCTTTGGATATTATATCTTAAACTTTGCTGAGCAGCAAGGGGAAAACTTTATTAAACTGCACTGAAAGAAAAATAAAAGGTATGACACATTAGTCACACACTCTTAATTGAAAGAGGGTGAAGGATCTCTTGTGACAATAGAAGTAGCAGCATTACTTTAAGACATGGACTGCAGGCAATGGCACTTGAATTTAAATCAGGTTCATACGACAAAGATGGTTCAGAATGTAATGCTTTCGTTATCCATAAAACAAGCAGTTCATTCTTGCTAGATAGTGACCTTGTCCAGGCTTTCCTTCTGCATGGTTTTCTGTGGCTGATAAGAAGAGTGTAGTCAGTGGAGTGCCAGACAGTAAACATGGTTTTTAACAGTGTAGACTTCAAACTTTCACAATGTTTGGTAGACTTACGTGAATAGGCGCAGATAGTTGAAGTTATTTTCTTCACTCCTGTATTGGAAAAATCTCTTTCTTAGCTTGATTTGGTCAAAGTCCTCAGTCAGGGCTCTCAAGCCATCTTGAATGTAGTTTCTGAAACAACAAGGGGAAAAGAACAATTAAAAAAAAAAACAAGAAAGAAAGAAAAAAGAGAAAGAAAGAAAAAGAGAAAGAAAGAAAGAAAGCAAGCAAATAAATAACTGTAGGCAAAATGAAGGGCCTGAGTCAAATGTCATGAGTGGCAGTTGTGGTCATACAGTCTGGACCAGACTAGATCCTACAAGTCTTGTTGCACTCTCTTACACAGCAACATTATTTTCTTACCCCAGCACCCCACCCTCATCTTCAGAAAGAAGGGAAGCTGATCTCTGAACAACAGGTACATGAAAGCTGGACTTGAAAATGTTACATTTTATGAGACCAGGTTGGGACCTATTTTTTAGCAAGCTGAGTATTTAATTCCATGAGTTAAAAATGTACATGCAAATGTATTAGTGGATATTTAAAAATAACTTCTTAAGAGAAATAGCCTGAGACAAATTAAGAAGCATATTGTAGAATTACTGTTCACTCAGGCTGTTAGAGGAATAATTGATTACTCATTGGCCCAGAGGAGAGGCAATTTGAACAGGGTACTGGGGGAGTGTCTTTGATTTGCCTTGTAGTGTTTGTGCATAAACATGGCTCTTTTTTAATACTCCATGGCATTCTGTGTAGGTCTTTGAGAGCTGTTCCACTGCTGTTGATAAGTAATTGCATTTTGCCTATTTCTCTTGCTGCTACTTTTCATGCCATCTGGTACAATACTACGTAAAGCCAACATGTTTTCACTGCAAATACTTATTTTATGAAATGTGTATGTAATCTGAAAGAGGGGAAGCTGAGAAGGTTCATTTGAAGGTTATAATGTAAATAACCAGCAAAACACTTCAACACCACCTCCCATCCCCCTCAAATATTCAATTAACTGTTTTGTCTACTGCATCTTTCTTTGAACTGGAGAGACCTGCAAAGCAAAACTTTGGGCTAAAAGTTTCAGAACAGAAGAAAAAAATGTTTGTAACTTTAAAAAAGATTTTGCAGTTCTGATTTCTGGGAAGAGCTTACCTGACTTTAGTTTTGGGCTATGAGGGAGCATCACAGAACAGTGCAGTCACTGGGTGGCACGCGATGGGATTTGCAAAGGTCCAGTAGAAACAGCCCATCACTGAAGGTTATGTGAAGGGGGTATGATAGATGACGCAGCAGTGATGGGAAGTGCACTTAAATGCATTCCTCCCATGCCATTTTTTTTCGGTTTTATGTTTTTCACTGATGGACTCAGCCATTCAGCTGGTTTGTACAGGGTGACGGCAGGTGAATGAAAAGTCTGTGAGCAAGACCATCATCTCCCTGGTCTGCTGCTGGGGTTCTGTCCTTTCCTTTGGGTCTGCTTCATAATGAAGAAGAAAGAAATGAAGTCAAAATGGGACTTTCTCAGGGAAAGCCCATTTATTTTTCTCTTGCTTTTCCTTAGCTCAGGTTAGCCCCGGAAGAGGCCTGGATAGTGTTTCCAAGTAGGAAGTGCATGCAGGGTGAGTCACATGTTAGTGTACAGATAAGCACAAATGAACTGCACTTACAATATTAAGTGGTTACAAGTTCTTATTTTTATTGTTGTTGGTGGTTCTCTGGTAGCTAAGAGTAGATACCTAAAAAATGGACTCTGCTGATGAGCCCCGGTTATTTGCAAATACCATCTTGCTTCTTTTAATTCAATATGTATGTCTGTAAGACTCAAATACCAGAGTGGGATCAAGTCTCTAGATCATCTTGACTGGTGTCTGTCATGATAGTGGTTAGCTGTGCATCCCAAAGAAAACAGAGAAAATGTCCCCAGATGACACAAAAGAATCTGAATTTGAACCCTTTTCCCCACCTCAAGATCTCTATGCATCCACTATCCAAAACCTTATGTGTAAACGATTACGTTAAAATTTTGACCCTGCTCTTGGATGATGAGCCTTTTTGTGACATATTTTTAAAATTTACTTGTGAAAGGTGCATGGTGAGTATCATCCCATTGTTGATAAAGTTCATGCCTCATGTGTCATGCCTCGTGTGTCGTGCCTCATTTTAGCATAAATTATTTTTGAAAGCCTAAGCTTCGTTCAAAGATCAAATAGTGCCAACATCTTGATTATATTAATCAAGCATCCATCTGAAGAAAGCAAATTATACAGGTGACTCAGAAAAGCTCTGACTCAAAACATACACTTTTCTGATGTCACACACATTAAAGGTCATTCTAAACCAACAATCTTTGACTTTTTATGGAAGAAGAGAGATTGCTAATTCTTTGTGTAGGATAGGTTTCCATCTATTTCCTTGTTAAATTGTGGTACATGTTTGCTATGTAGTACATCTGAATATTTATATAAGAATTCAGTTGTGGTCTGCTTCATATTTGTTGGTTCACACAGACGCAGATACATAATTCCTTTGGTTTTCCTACTGTGCATGTTTGAAATGTGTAAGTTGGTTCAGTGATGTAAGTGAATCGTGCAGTACTGGAAAGCATGAGAGTACTCTAAGAAACATGGGTTTGAATTTTGTTTGAATAGAAAGTGGTGAAATATGATAATGAGGTGCAAATTAATCTTTTCAGGTTCTTAATCATCTGCATAAGAAGTGGAGAAACATGTCAAAGAAGTCAGAAGCATCCAAGAAAAAGGTATGTCGCATTCACTACTAATACTCATTTGTTTGTACTTTAGTTTTATGGCTAAGCTAATTCGGTATTATATTGCTTGTTCCTAAAGATGTAACAGAGAGAAGAAATTGAAATTAAATATTTTATGAAGTGCCCCTCTGAACTTAGCAGATTAGAATCTTTTCTGATCCAAGTTTTCCATCACGTTGCATCAAGCCATTACCCGAGATCCTTATATTTGGAACTTCAGAGCATCTGAAATTAGGCGCAGGGAGACAACCTGTCTTTAGTGTTAATTTATTTTTTTTTTCCTCAGAGGCATTTTGCCGTGGCTTATAAATCATGGGATTTTTAAGATTCGGGGGTTTTTTTAACTGGCTGATTTTGTAATGTTTCAGTGAAGAATTCCTAGGTTGTATGAGGAACCTTTAAAATGAAATTTATTGTGCTTCCAATAGGAGTCTAATAAGAGACTTTTAATGATTCTCCAATTCTTCAATTGATTTTCCATACAATGTTTTCCTCTCTTACATTCAAGACATAAGTTATGTACTGGATACATATAGAATCGTGGAAAGTCTTTAAAGAAGAATATAAGCTTTGTGATTTAGAACAGTATTTGAAAGATGTGTTTATACAGAGAATTTGTCAGTTAATATAATGTGGTTGTGATTTTTGAGCAGATTTGACCACAGTAATCATTTCACTAACTTCTCAGTTTATGGATGTGGAGGAAAAACCCCTTAGGCTGTAGTTCTTCATTTAATCTGATCACTTTTCATACAGGCATGCAGACTGTCTGCAATGTAAATGAGATATACATGGACTCAACAGGGAATAAATACTCTGTTATTTATGCATTCTCTATTTTTTTGAAAAATACCCTGCTCAATAGATTTTGATTCCTAGAATTAAAAGCGTTATGGCCCTGACTCAGTAAAATAATTAACATACATACTTTTGCATTTAATGTTATCAAGGCCAAAGGTGTAGTTTTCAAAGACATTTTGTGCATTACCATCTCTCATCTAAATTATTCTCAAACTGGAAATATCTCTGCATTTCCTTTAACAAGTAACTCTTAAAAATTGCAGATCTGACTAGGAATTAACTTTCATAGCTTCAGGGTAGATCACTACAGGCATCATCAAGACTGCTTGGATGTATCAGGGCTCACTAGCCAAAGGGGAAAAAAAACAAAAAGCAGTCCAAAATAATTTTTTGCCTTAGAAAGTGGGTTTCTAAACCTAAGGCCTAACTCATGTTTTTCAAAGCAACCCTGTCTTCATTAGTGTGTTCATGCTCTCTCTGGTTACCACATCTTTCTTCTTTTCCTTCTGCTGTCTTGTGAAGAATGCATTTCAGGTGTAATTATGCACTTTTAGCTTTATTCAAACATTTGTGAACATTCCAGTAGGAGAATCTTAAAATAAATTTGCTAGACGTGTGGAAAAAAAATAATGAAAAACATTAATTTGCCTAAATTCTATTTTTCATGCCTTTTGGTCAGAAAGCATCCATGTTAACATAATATATTTCAGGTGGATTTTGTTTGCTAATCAGAAACCCTAAGCAAGCTCCCAGTAAGGGAAAAAGAGCTGCTTTTTAGTGATACCTTG
Organism: Falcunculus frontatus; assembly: GCA_013398115.1. Classification (NCBI taxonomy): domain Eukaryota; kingdom Metazoa; phylum Chordata; class Aves; order Passeriformes; genus Falcunculus; species Falcunculus frontatus. The sequence continues at coordinate 2,665,015 of VZRV01002758.1, read as the reverse complement.
TTTGCAAGACAAAGTGATGATTTTGGGAAAGTAAGCTCTAAAGTTGGGCTTAGGAGGAACAATGGGATAAAGCAGATGTTGTGAGGTTTCCTAATAAAGAAATTTCTTATTCTGCAGATATGAAATACCTTAAGTAAAAGTTACAAGAGACACATTGTCACCCTCTGCTTTCAGATGCCCTGGTTAATTTTTCTTAGAATTTTTAACAAACTGAATAATATGCCTCTTCTGAAGAAATTGTGCATGTGGTATCCTGAAAATTGGTTTTCACTTGGGATATTAACCCACTGAACACATCAATCAGAGAATAAACTGCTCTTAATCTATGCAGTCTTGTTAGAACACATTCTCCTGATAAGACCTGAAAAAGAAAATATCTCTGTGGCTGTTTTAGAGGCAACTGACTGAAACTCCATAGGGCTAAGTAGAGGAATGGTTTGTGAAAACAGATGATTGCTTTAGACTAAAAAAATTATATTAGCTACAGATAGAATGTCCTTTGGTTTCTGTTGTGAGATTATACTGACCAACAGTAGCATCTGTCATAAGTTATTTTGGTCTGTTGCCACAGAAATCAAAATGTTTTTTCCTGTAAATTTCTCATTGCTAACTCATGTTCTGATTAGGTAAGTCAGTCTGAATTATCACTGAGCATTAATCACGTCAAGAAGTACAGACCAAGTTCAGTGAACTACATATTTTCTGTGCTGCAGTATTTATCACTCTGTGGCCACCGGATTAGTTTTGGCTGTGAAGAAGAACCTAAGTTATGTGAAAAAATAAGTTCTAAAGTATTAATAGAGTAATTGTAATGGCCCACAATATAATATGCTTTGGAATTATTATTAGACTTTTATTTGGAGATTTATTTAGTTGAAAGAGGTACTTGATAGAGGAAGAGATTAATTAGTTAGGCCACTGCAAAGCACTAACTCCTGTTTCTGAAGTAAGTGAAAGCTAAAGAAAATATTGTCAGTCGAATTCCACTGTTCCCTGACAGACCTCCTTCAGCACCTGAAGGGTCTGTACCAACTGATTCTGGAGCTGTCAGAATGGATCTAATGAAATTGATGGTCCTCTCATAAATAGTGAAAGCGGAGTTTGGAAGCAGCATTGAGGATAATTTTTGTTCCATTTTTTAATTTAGTGTTTGGTGGTGAACTTTATTTTCCAGATTGGTTTTGGTAATGTGTGCAATCACCTGAAATTTCAAGCCCTTACTTCCTTTTTTTTCACTAATTGTATCCCAGAATGTTGTTGTATGGCTCTCCCAGTGGAAATTCTGTTTTTAAAAGAGACACTTTCAAAAAATCCCCTGCACCTTTAGTAAGCACTTGAGCAAGCTCTAAGCTCTTCCACCAGCTGCCTTCATGTATAATAGATGTCTCTTGAAATTTTGATCAGAAATTCTTGTGCACTGTACTAAAACATAAATACTTAGATCTGGATGAGATTTCCCAAAGTCCCCTCTTGTCATTATTTTACAACAGGCTTACGTTCACTTCAGAAAAGGCTAAGCTTTTGGGTAGGGAGTTAGGAACATCATTCTTTACCATTGAGGAAAGTTGTGCGTTTGCTTTTTACTATGACATTTTCCAAGGCTGGGGTTCTCCTTGCAGTAGTTCACTATGCAAAATAAAGCCCATATAGGTAATAGGGTAAAATCAGTAACAAATATTCCAGTGTGTTCCCTCTCAGTATACTTTTTGGTGTGTTTTTTTCTCTGAAGTAGTCGTTTTGAAGAAGGTTTAAAGCTGATTCTTTGAGTGCTCATCAGACATATGTGTTTTCCTTTCCTTGTCTCAGACAGCACAGACTGTGTTGGTGGTGGTAGTGGTTTTTGGCATCTCCTGGCTGCCTCATCACGTGATCCATCTCTGGGCTGAATTTGGAGTTTTCCCACTGACTCAAGCCTCCTTTCTCTTCAGGGTAACTGCACACTGCCTGGCTTACAGCAATTCTTCTGTGAACCCAATCATATATGCATTTCTATCTGAAAATTTTAGGAAGGCCTACAAACAAGTCTTCAAGTGCCAGATCGGTAACGAGTCACCTCTGAATGATGCTAAGGAAAACAAAAGTCGGATAGATACACCACCCTCTACTAATTGTACCCACGTGTGAATGTTGAGAAGCCCTGAATGTTGGCTCTTCTTTTATGTGAACGAAACACCAAGAAAAAAAAGCACAATGAGCTTTATCCTGGGTTTATCTTGATAAAGCTAATTGGTATTTAATATACTGAAGTTGCATTTGTAGCCAAAGTTTGTGAAACTCGTATGAAACAAACCTGGGCTGATCCTTTGCATCTTAGATAACTTTGTCAAATAAAGCTCTTGGACCTTTCGTAGATATTTGAGAAAAAAATGTTGAGATGACATGTCTGTATTCGTACTCACTAAGCATACAGATGTACAAGAAGAAGATGTTGATGTGGACAGGACATTCTGACGTCTTACTCCATAGAAGTGAAAAATTGATAAATTTTCTGTCCTACAGATAATAAATACTGGATTAGTTTAATTTCAAAGAGGAAAGTTTTTGTTCTCTCGTCAGATTGTTTTGACGATGCCTTTTTTCTTTTTAAAGTACACATGGGCTCTCATTTGGAGTTGGAGTAAGTTGTGTACACCTTGAGGCAATTAGAGAGGAAATGCTAATTCTGTCTGTTTAGCTGGTTTTAATGTGTCTTACTGAGCAAGGATGGACTGGTTTACCAATTCCTATGGCTGCCTTACTGTATACACAGAACTTCTGTGTACACTATATAGGACGGGGTTTTTATGGCCTGTGTGTAGGTGTACCAAAAATGAGGATTTGTGTCTAACTGAGTAAAGCTTTTCTTCATGTGCTGCATGTGCATGTGTATGTATGTTTTCTTAATTTCACAAACCTTGAGATGAAGATACAATTTTAAATGTGCAATGTATACATATGTTTTGAAGTACTCTGTTCCAGAAAGCAACTCTAGACAATGCTTAAGGATTTAAAGACAGCATTCCATTAAAAATTGTAGGTGAAACTTGATATAATGTAGTTTTAAATTGGAAATATAAAGAAGGTTGCATTTAAGTTAATGCAAAGTACATCATGTAAATGGTACAATTCTGCAAATTCTTAAATAAAATTAGTAGTTTCCACAATTTTATAAATGTACTTAAAATGTTTTTAGGTGGTAAACCACTAAAGAAATAATGGAAAAACACTCCTTTGAAAACATTCTTTTAGCTGGAGTAAGACATGATTTTACCTTTTTTTATTAATGATTCATAGAGCAAATCAAATTAAAGGAACCTCCGGACATCCTCTCAAGGCAGGGATACCCTCAGAATTGTATCACTTCCTTGTCTAGGCAAGATCTGAAAACTTCTAAGGACAGCCATTCAACAATATTTTTGGAGCAACCTGTGCTAGTGCCTAATCACCCTCACTAAAATATTTTTCCTCATCCACAGCTGGGATTTCCCTTGATGTATCTTGTGACCATTGCTTTCTGCCCTTTCACTGTGTACTGAAGTCTTTTCTCTAGCGGACTAATGTGTAATTTTAAGATGGCCATTGAATTTCCCTTCATCCTTCTCTTCTGAAACAATGTGCTGCTCTCAGTGTCTCCTCAGGTCCCTGGCTGGGTCAGTGGCCTTCCACTGCCCTTCCTCCAATGTATCCACCCCTCTCACGAGCTGAGGTGTTCAAAACTGAAGGGTGTGTTCCAGGTGTGACCTCACAAGCACTGAGCAGAGTAATTGCTTCCCTTGGCCCATTGGCTGGTTCTTGCCGATACAGCCCAATATTATCATAATTCACGGCTGCAAGGGTACACTGCTGACTTATATTTAATTTCTGCTTTGCAAGCACTCAAGACCTTTTCTTCAGATTTGCTTTGAGTCCCAGTCCAAATTTCAGGACTTGGCTTTCAGCTTTCTTGAACTTCATGCATTTGATAGCTGTTACTTCTGTATTTCCAGCTTACCAAGGGCCCTTTGAAAAGTACTCCTGCTCTCCAGAATATCCACCACTCCCCTCGGTTTGGTATCGTGTGTAAAATTCCTGAGAGAGTCCTGTAACCTTCTCCTGGTCTTTGAAGATGCTAAGTGATGTTGGCCAGATGCTCTTTCAGATTCCTTTTTCTCCACAGACTTGCTTTAAAAAAAAAAAAAAAAATCCTAGTGGGTTAGCAGAGGCTTAGCTCACATAAAAATATCTATGTTTATGTGTCTGTATTGTCTGCTTGGAATCAGTAAAATAATATCAAAGACATGCTATTGCATGCATGGTGTTTGTGTCCATTCTTTCATATGAAGAGACATTTGATGATATTGCTAGGAACACTAAATAAATTTAAAAAAAAAAAATTAAACCCCTCAGTTAGAAAAGAAGGGTTTATTTGTGCAGAGAATCATTTCCTGGGTTGGGATTGAGGTTTGGAAACTGCCTAGAAAGAAGTTCCCTTGACTTTTCAGGTACTCATCACCTCAAACATTCAAATTATTGAAGCATTATCAGACTTCAGCTGAATTTACAACATTTTAGGAAAGTCTACAATTTTGAAAATTGTATTTTTTATTTTTAAAAATTGCTATTTTATGATTTTGAATACAAAATTGCAATGTAAACATATAACTGTAAAAACAGTTATAATAACAAGCTGAGTTTATTGTTTCATCTGGAGGAGAACTTTTTTCCTTAATCGTACATAATTTTAAACCTAGGTGCTTGATAGTAATGGAGCTACATCTGTCTGAAATTTTTAGGATGAGGGAGTAGGAGGGTGGGGGCTGCAGTAACAACTAGTTAAAAAGGTCCCACCTTGTTCCTGGTGAGTATCAGTAAAACTTCCACCTGACTTTTCAGGGAAACCTTAAGAAGCAGCTGACACTCCAAGGCTCAGTTTTCTGCCTGAAACATGCCTTCGTTTCTCTGTGTCTCTAATATGACTGTCATCCTCAGCTGTGACACGAAGGTTGTGACTATAAAACTGTTAATATATGCTGTGAACTGTGCCCAACCCTTGAGCAGCTGGGCACTTGGTCAGGAAGGTGTCCTGCCACAGAAATGGCTGGTTTGGGTAGAAAATTAGGGAGTGGCTGCCAAGATTCCCTACAACTGAGTATTTGCTTCCACGTTCTGAGCTTGTTGGCAAGGATTGTTGTTTCTGGTGGAAAGCAAAGCAGAAGTTTCACCTCATTGACTGGCTTAGTATGCTTTTTTAAATCTTTTTCTAACCAGAAATGTTGATTTCAGTGTACATGAAGCAAAGTCAAGAGAAAAAAAGAGATTTCTCTTGCTAGGCCTGAGGAAATAATCCCACTGAATTCCATCGTGTTGTATGAATTTGAAGATGTTATGCTGTAAAAAACAAAATAGGCAACAGGAATTTTTACTCAGATTCCTCTCGAACTACGACACAGCAGCAGGTTTCTAACCAAGTTTGCATTGTATACATTACATTTTCTGCTTTGCACCACTTTTGCCTTAAAAAGATACAGAAATCTCATTCAAAGAGGTAAAGGCAGTACTGCACCAGGGTTCTTAGTGCCGTGTTTGCTCTGCCTGATTGTGGGTGGGGTGTCTGAGGTATAATACAAAAGATTACAGCAGTGCTCTTCGTCCGCTAATAAAGACTAAAATGCAATTCCAAGATATGTGTGGACCCAGATGCACACTGTGTACTGCTATACATAGATCAGATTTAGGATCCATAGCCAAAAAACCCAGTTAAATGGCACTTGGCCAACATATTGTTCAATATGTGCAAACATGCAGGAAAATGAAGGAACTTGTGTAACTTCATGCTCAGTCATAGTGCTTCACAGGTAATTGTGTTGCCCACTTAACTAATTTTGAAGAAAGGAATCTTACTAGTTGAAAGTGAAGCTGACACTTAATTTCTGCTTCTGAGTCGTTAAACGACACTGTTGTCAGTCACAAATATGTACTAAAGATGATATGTAGTAATGTAATCATTCATAATTGCCTAAAATTCTTGTATCAAAAAATGTAGAATTTCTTAACAATTTTTATATGTCTAAGGTTGGTAACAAAATTTTATGCTGTAATAGAAATTACAAAAATATGCCCAAACTGGCTGAAATTATATGTAAAAAACATTATGACTATAAGGAACAAACTTAAGTTTTGTAGTTGAGTGTTCCCATCTGCAATCCTAATATTGTTTCAATATTTTGTATTATGAAATTAGTTGGATCTGTGAGTATTTAAAAATTCTTTTAAAATTTTTAATTTTTTCTGAATTTGAACATTGAAAAAACCGTGTTTTTAAACCATTTAATCTTTAGCAAGATAGGGCATTTAAATGACATGTTTTAAGTTACGGTCTATGAGCTTTGTATTGCCTTTTACTTTGTATGCATGCATCTCTCCCTTCAAACCTTAAGTTTATTATTTTCATAATAGATTATATCTCCATTTTCAAAAAATGTCACTATGTCCAAGAGATAAACATCAATCTTTATATGTTTAATGTTGCAGTGAAATAAATTTTGCTTTAAATTCCACATTGTAGGGAAGGAGAGGGATCTCTTTATAAAATAATTTTATGAATACATTTTTTTAGACATTGTTATCTCCATGGTTGCTTCACAGTGTGATGTGACACATTGAACCTAATGCTATCTGTGGTATTTTGAGAAAAGAGGACAGCAGAGGAAAGAACAGCTTGTAGCATGCAGAGCTTGTGTTTGTGTTCTGTATTCAGTACATGGGCAAATGTCAAAGACCAAAAAATTAAAAATCTGCTTGTTTCAATGTATAATGCATGTAAAGTAGCATGCAGTTGTTCTGAGATATATTGTACTTTGCATGAATTTTCAAGGGATAGTCCCCATAGGTCCGCACCATCTCTTCTTAGCTCTGTCATATGAGATACAAACTGCTTTTCTTACAAAATGTTTGCATAATACTTAAAACCAAGCAGCATCTTTGGGAAAACTTCCAGAAAAAATAGTGTAAACATAAAACTGAATAGAGTTTGATGGCTATATGTCGCTAGGTGTAAAAAATTTAACTGATATTAAAAATACTCTAATTTGCAAGTACTTAAGTGCAGGAGGCATGGTCCTTCATTCAGGCTGGTAAGAAGTCTATTGAAATTTATGGAATTCATTGATATTTCTTATTCAAGTGTACTTTAAATCTCTGTAATTTATGTATTGTTTAAGAGGCAGACAAATAGAGCCAGATTCATATAGTTGAATATGAGAAAAAACTATGAGTTCTCAATGATGTGAAGTCCAAACCTATTTTACAAAAGCCTTTATGTGGCTCCACTTTTGGAAGAAGGCAGTCAACTTGGTGCATAATTGTGTGTATATTTGCTTTAACATTGATCAAGGGCTATTTCAATACAGTAAAAACACCTGGTTGAGCATGAAACCAAAATACAGTCAGTTTCACACCTAATGAAAACCTTTTAAACCAAAAGTAAATGCTACAGCATGGATTTAAAATTGTGTGCACTTTATCAATTTTACTGTGCAGTACTCAAGAATCCTTTATGTATAACATTTGTAGAAATGTTGGTATACCTTGGCCAGATACATTTCCTGGATGAAGACTGAGGTCTCATTTTATTGAAGTATTTCCTTAAGGGCAGCATTCTCCTCTTGGAAAACTTTATACGATTTCCATTGCATGGTCATTCCATTCCTCCTTAAACATCTAACCACATCTAAAATTTGCTGAGAAAAATAAAACCTCCCCTCTAGTAATATATCATCTGAGCTACATAGATGTTTCTGGAAATACTTGTCAAGAATTTATCAATTTGTTGAAGTTTAATGTTAAGATTTTGGAATAAAATACAAAATTACTGCTAATGTCTTGTAGTTGTGACATTTGCAGTAGAGATGATGGTGTGACAGTTCCTTTACATCAAATTTCACAATTTTGCACAAGCGAACTGGTAGTTTTAATATAGTAAAATGAAAAGTCGTACATTTAGGAGTGAGGAGCATGAGGCAAACTTCAAAAATTTATTATTGTACTGGAAAATGATGAGTCTGAAATTGCCAGTAAACTAACCATGACCTTCAACTCTGTGTAACTGAAATGACCTGCGTAGCCCCTGGAATCCTGAATTCAGAGGATATTGGTAGTGAAGTTGAGCCACAGGAAGCACCGCTGCATTGGGGGGCTTTCACAAAAACATTTCCTAGAACTTCTTAAAAAACGCCAAATACTCCAGCTGAAATCTGTTAGCAGTTCAGCTAACTCCTCTCCTAACTAGACAAAGGAGAGAAAATATAAGGAAAGGCTCATTCATCAAGATAAGGACAGAGAGAGCTGACTCACCAGTTACTGTCATGGGCAAAATAGATTCAGCTTGGGGAAGTTAGTTTAATTCATTACCAATCAAATCAGAATAGGATAGTGTTAAATAACCCCAAATTTCAAAAATGCCCTCTCCCCACCCTTCCCTTCTTCCTGGGCTCAACTTAACTCCTCATTTCTTTATCTCTGCACCCTGACCAGGACAGGGGCACAAGGAATGGGGGCTGCAGTCAGTTCATCACACATTGTCTCTGCCACTCCTTCCTCTTCAGGAGGAAGACTCCTCACACTCTTCCCTTATTCCAGTGTGGAGTCCCTCCCACCGGTGACAGTCCTCCATGAACCTCTCCAATATGAGTCCTTCCCATGGGCTGCAGTTCTTCACAATCTGCTCCAGTGTGGGTCACTCCCATGGGGTGCAGTCCCTCAGGAGCAGACTGATCCAGAGTGGGTCCCCCATGGGATCACAAGTCCTGCCAGCAAACCTGCTTCATTGTGAGCTCCTCTCTCGACAGGGCCACAGATCCTGCCAGGAGCCTGCTCCAGCATGGACTTCCCACAGGGTCACAGCCTCCTTCAGGCATCCACCTGCTCCAGCTTGGAGTCCTCCAGGGGCTGCAGGTGGATCTCTGCTCCACCGTGGACCTTCGTGGGCTGCCAGGGCACAGCTGCCTCGTGGTCTGCACCGCAGGCTGCAGGGGAATCTCTGCTACTGCACCTGGAGCCCCTCTTCCCCCTTCTTCAGTGACCTTGGTGTCCTCAGAACTGTTTCTCTCACGTATCCTCACTTCTTTCTCCCGCTGCAGTTTCCATACCCCGTCCCACCCCCTTAGCTGTGTTACCTCAGAGGCACTACCACCGTCACTGGTGCTCTCAGCCTTGGCCAATAACGAGACCACCACAGAGCTGGCTGGCACTGGCTCTGTCACACACCTTCTGGCACCTTCTCGCTGCAGCCACCCCTGCAGCCGCCCTGCTACCAAAACCAAGTGACATGAACTCAGTGCAGAGGGCTGTTGTTAAGAAGTGCCCCAATAGCATCACATTGCTCTGCATACAGACAGAGAAATACCTGATGCTCTGCATCTCTGAAACTAGTGGCTGAGTTCACAAGGTCACGTACAGTGAAATTAAGCTGTAACAGTTAAATCTTAATTAAGAGGAAGCTTTTGCATTGAGCCATGGGTACAGATAACCTTAGAATGCTTAATGAGCAAGTGTAAGATATTCACCTTGCTTCAAATCACATCTGGGTATTTCTTCAAAGATTTTATGTATTTAAATCTCAAAATATGGACTAGATGGTAGCATTGCTGTGAGGAAAAAAACGCGTCTTACGTAACAGAGTATGCAGACCTGATGATCACAGTGGCCCCTTCTGGCCTTAGTCTGTTTGCACTCTTATTTCTGTAATTAGCGTTATGAGAGCTATGCAGATATGAAGAAAAAAACATGACGAAACTCAGCTATTATTCAGTCAATTAGTGATCATCTGAAGATGGATAAAGAATGACTCTCCAAGTGGGCTACACCCTGGAAAGGTCTTATGATGATTAAGAAATCTGATTGAAAACTGGCATATGCATTGCCATTGGTAGAGGAAGAAGGCAAATGATGCTGTGTGTTCTTCTCATCTTGCTTAATTACTTTTGGCCATAATTACTCTAAATGTAATCACTCTCCATTACTCCTGCATAGCAATTTATTGTTACCATGGGAACTATGAGCCGATGTTTGCCAGCCCATTACAAACACCTTCATTTCCCTCCATAAATTGGTGTCTAAGTTTTTTACCAACCTGTTGTGAAACTATTGGAAATATTTACAAGCTAGAGCCTCCAACAGTAACGTTTTCAATTCCACCTTGTTTAAATAAAATATTACAAAAGCTAATACTTTTTTGAACACGCATAATCTGCCGTGGTGTTTCTGACAGAGCAGTCAACATTTTGGGTAGATTTGTACAGGTTGTGTGATAGATAAACCTGACTAATTATGCGTGTCCTATGTGAGTTTTAGGAATAACAGTTACAGAATTGCTCCTGTCATTAATTCTGCTCACTTGCAATAGTTGTGCAATGCTCTGATCATGTCATCCCGTCCCTTTGGAGGGGCGGCCCCCTAAACTGCTGTCAGCAGGCAGCCTTTGCTGAGAATGCTACATGGCCAGGCCAGCACCTCATCCCATTTATAGCTGCTTCCCTACCTGCTGGCCCACCTGCCATGCAAGGCTTCCAACAGAGCTGTAGGTGGGAAGGCTGATGTGAATGTGGGCTAAGCTGTTTTCAAGACTTCTGCTTTCTCCTTACTAAAATATATACAGAGCAGAGTTTGTTCTGTGTTGTATTTTGTTTTTTCTCCTACCCTCAGTGCTACAAGAGAGGAGCAGAGAGACTTGTTTGCCCTTCATAAGTAAGCCTAACTGGATCTTGAGCAGCAAGAAGACCTCGTCTGTACTTTCAACCCTGAAATCTGTGACAGTGCAATATCACAGTGGCCACAGGGAACATCTTTTCTTCCTTCTCCTATCTTCTGTCATTTGCCACCTTAAGTGAAATTCATCTTGTTCTAGTTATACAAACAAGTTACTCCCACAGTTCTATATCTGTAAAGACAAAATGAATTGCTGTAGATTTCAGGATATCCTGACAGTCTGGCCTGATGCACTAATTGAAAACTGCTATCTAATTATTAACCTCAGAGAAGGAGAAGAAAGGGTAGGAGGAGAGGGAATAAATGTTGAAGACAGTAGTGTGTGTGAATGGAATTATTTACGGTCTCAACTTTCAATCTCTGCCTAGGCAATACTTAGTAGTTTGTAGGCAGTTTGTTGCTATAAGGAATGCAGAATCCTCGGGACTTGAGTAATTTAATTTTTTTCCATGTATTTATCTCTGCATGCCTGTAATAAACCCTGCAGGATCATATTTCTATTATTTTACCCCTTCTTGCTCTACAGTGTTATCCTGAGATGTGTTTTCAGATTTCTTTGCATTCATATGGATGAAGATTTAAATATTCTCTTTAACTCCTGTGATGATATTAAAATAAAAGGGTTTATTTTACCTCCAGTTCTGCAGACACCTGGCCACAAGGCACACTTTATGTATAAATCACTACTAAATATCTGGAGAAATAACTTAGTGGCACTTGAAATTGTTCTTGGGGCAAAATGAGACACAATAAGGATGTTCAAATATGGACTTAATTTTCACTGCAGTATTACAGCTGATAATAATGTGTGAAACACAATTGGAAAGAATACTTATACTATGATCCCATGCTGGAAAAATTCTTTGTGTAAAAGTAATGCAGAACTGCGCCATGAATATGGCTTAAAATATTGTTCATAAAAAGGGCTCATGATCATTTTGCGATGGAAGAAATAACAGGTGGATATTTAGGATATTTTTAATCACAGACAACTCATTAAAATGGGGGGAGGGAAGTTGGTGTTTTGCTAATTTTGCCACATCCAGAAGCTTTCTGTAATGTCAATTGAACTAGAATATTGTATTTAAATTTTTTTTTCAGTAGATTTAATGAATTTATAAGGAGAAGAGTTTCTTCCTCTTTATGTAAGATAGCACTGTTATCAATGGATTAGCTGAGTACAAATGGAAATAAACGGTCTTTCCTATTTCTACTCTGTATGTTATAGTATTTCCCACTCCCAAATATACTATTTAGACACTTTTCCTACTTTTGATTGGTGAATACTGATTTTCTTGTAATTTGAAATCACTTCCATCAGTGTAAAAGAACTTGGTAATGAAATGGCTGCTTCATGGCTGATAAAAAAAGGAAATTATTATAAGAGGAATTATGTTGTGCGCATTATTTTGTTTATAAAATTTTACTTAGACCTTGTAATTGGAATCCTTTTCTTCTACATGAATGTTATTTGCATTATTTCCTTCTATCTACCTAAAATGATGCAAACAGATCATATTATTTGCTTGGTGACTCCAATTTCTAAAAAAGTGTGTGCACTAGTCAAATTAAAGCTCATGGCACTGAATGCCTGTTCGTGTCCTGCATTTCTTTTCTATAAAGACCCCTCACAGTTACTGAAAAATATACTGCTTTTAAATTACTTTTATCCTTCCAACAATTAGTGCTTGAGACAGAAAGAAGAGGGAGAATATCTGTAAGACTGTATTTCTAAAGCCAAGAACTGCATTACACACTATGTTAAGAGGCAAAAGGGTAAATTAGCAAAGTTCAACCAAGGGTGAAACTGATGTATTACTGCTCCATATTTATGTAGATGACTAAGTCAAGTACATCCCTTGTACATACATCAGAAGAAACAGTGGAAACTGTTCCTATTGCCTAAATTCCATTCTGTTGTAATCCTTCTTGTATTGAAACTCTTTACGTACTCCACCTGAGCAAAATCAAAGTGACCACTAAATTAATCAGCTGGACTTTACTGAAGGAAAGCAAAAGATAAAACCAGGAATATGTAACAGTAAAAGATCTTGAATGAAGTAAGTGGAATACTGGGGATGCCAGCTGTCACTGGGCATTTGGAAAGTTCTCCAGCATGCAATTTTTGGGGATGCATCACTACATGATTTAGCAGGTCAGTAAGTTTTCCCACCAGCCATAGTTCTTTTATGTTCTGTAATTTATTTTGCTTTTAATTTTTAAATTTGATTTAACTTACCAGGAAATTAGGGAGTCTTTCTAATTATTTTGGTGGAAATCACATCTGACTTTCTCCCAATACAAAATAGTGTTCAAATTGCTGTTTCTGCAGTCTTTCACCATGCTACAGAATGGCGTTTTTGTGAAGACAGAAAATGAAGCATTCTCTAAGGAAGAAGAAAATTTCCTAATTAGCCTTTAACGTCATGAAATCTGACCTTTATGTCAGGAAAGCTGCAATTTCTGTCACGGAGAGACTTGACCTCATTTGCTATTCCTTAAACAATACAAAAACAAAGGCTTAAATTCATCCCTGGGAACTCCCTGGAAACCCCTACTTCTGCAAAAAGAATAATGAAAAGAAAACTCTCATTTTTGATATGTCACGGGCTTGTGGAACAATTCAGAAATATCTAGATAATGCATAAACATTCCATCTCATTGTTCAATATACACTGCCTATAGAATAGCTATTTCTAAAAAAACAGATAAAATGATTCCTCAAAAAATCCCAGCCTTGGATGTTAGCATAAGCAATTCAGTTAAGGAATTATAAAAAAGCCTCTTAGAGTGGCAGCCAACACATAATCATCACACTTTTCGGTCTAGTTGCAGAAAGTGAAGGACATATGCTCATGTCCCTGTTTTCTGTACTTTATCTTAGTATTGCTTCAGGTTTTACTTTGTATTTTCTGCTTACTTTGCTTTCTGTGTACGAATCATAATTTATTTAAAAAATCAAAATCACATTTCTACAGAACTAGTCATTTGCAGGCCTGATATAATTATTTTGTACTCAAAGTATACTTTTACACGTAGCATTAATAGCAATAGCCACAATTTCTTACACCTGCAATTCTGTTGGAGTGGTCATGAGCTCTAGCACTGTGTAAACAAGAGAAACTATCATTTTATCCAAATTTAAGTGACCAGCCTGAGTCAAATAAAGTTTCCTCAGAGACATCAAACAGATGTTGCCAGAACATCTCATTGTGTGAGTGTCATCATCTCATTAGGAGCTCTGAGATACTCTGTTCCATTAAGCCAGGAGCAGGCGGGCTGTACTAGGTGTCTAAAACATTATGTAGCTCTGTGTGCCTGTTTACTGTGCTTGGTCATGCCTAATCCTCACTGCTTCTAATGAGGCTTTTCGTGAAGTTAATTGGATTACAGGGTTTTGCCTCTGAGAGCTCTGTGACTGGAGTTGCAAGTCTGCTTTGGTTAAATCACTGAAAGCAGGTGCCTGCTGCATTTGGAAAGCTTATTTTGGTATAGCTTTCTTCAGAGGTTTTTCTTTTGTTATTGTTTTGTATTTTAACTGCTTATTGTTTGTCAAAGTCTGATTTTATTTACGTTAAAGAGAGTATTCTTTCTAGTGGTGGGTGCTCCATCCCTGGAAGAATTCAAGGTTGCGCTGGGTGGGTCTTTATTGCAACCGGATCAAGTCGAAGATGCTCATTGCAGGGACGTCCAACTAGATGACCTCTAAATGTCCCTTCCAACCCAAATCATTCTGTGTTTGCTTTCAGCAGGATTAAAATCATACTGGATTGCATTCAGTAGGATTAATAACAGCAAGAAAATGGTGGTGTAAGTAATGTAATGGGGCAGCACAATGGTTGGCCCAGGACCAGCACATCCCCCAACATCATCCAACACTTATAAATAGGACATGGGGCTGCTGTCCTTTAACAGACTCCTGAGGAGTGTCTCGCCTTCTTCCCAGCCTCCTGGAGACTGAGCTCTGACGATACCGACTGTCATTGAGGTCCTGCACAATCTCACGCTCCTGGTGCTGGAATGGTGTCATCTGATGCAGCAGCTTTGGGGGATTTTTGTGAGTGACTGATCACAATTACCTGATGCAGGCCAATTCTTCATCACTCCTGTTATTTTTGACATATCTTGAAAATTTTTGCCATGATTTTTTTCGTCTATACAAGTTTAGCTCATAGCACATCCTAAAAACTCTGCCTAATACATTTTGTTAATTTTATAGGAGTAGTGCTCCTGAAATCCAAAAACAGGTTTCCACAGTCCTCAATGCTGTCTTTTTGGAGGAAAACAACGTGCTCTCCCATAAACTTCTTAAATCAGGGTCATCAAACCCAAGAATGCTGGTAAGAAATAATGGAAAGGATTAGCAGTACAACTTTTACTTTGTACATCAGCAAATCATTTGGTATTTTCAACAAATGCAAAGCTATTTATTGGCTTGCTAGGCTAGCTGCTAACACTTATGAGCTTAGCAACTAAGTTACAGAGTCAGATGGATAAAAATATGGTTTGGAGGGAAATATTTTGGGGACTTGTAAAGAGAAAACACAAAATGAGGTCAGGATTGATTAGGTTAAGGTAGAGAGAAGAATGCTTGAAGAATACAATATCTCTGTGGTGAAAATATTTTCCACGCAGCTCAGCGTGGAAAAGATATCCATGGCTTTCCAACAATTCTGTGGGCCAAATATTTATTTTCCGATAATTTCTCTGAAACCTGCAACAATTAAATTAAATAGACCTGTTCCTACTTAAATCTAATTGACTCATATCTTCTGCTTTCCCAAATATTGTATGTTTACTCTTAACTCACTCTTCCTTTCCTCTGCCAAATGCAGATGTATAAAGGCTCTTTGACCTGAACTGTAGTAGCTCTAAAATCAGAGAAGACAATTAAAATGATAGCCTGGTAATCTTGGAATATAAATATTAAAGCAGTACCAAACAATACTGGGGACAGATGTATCTCAAAATGTCATTTTTTGCACTTTTTCCTTTAAATAAGACCTCTGCTGAAGGTATTCCCTGGGTCTGCTGCGAAGGCACCTTATTCCTTCCATGGAGGAAAGTGCTGCTCCTCCAGGGTCCTCGAGGGGGTTAGTAGTGACAGCACAGCAGTGTGGGAGACCCCAGGGAAACCCGATTGTGTCACCTGCCAGGCACAGACCCCTCCCGTGTGCCTGGGGTGGGCAACTGCAGCAGCTTTGGCCATCAGCCATAGCCAGGCAGGGCTGGAGGGACACGGCCAAGCTGAGCTTGGCTGATCCTGGCTCAGGGTCCATGGCCAGGCAGGGTCAGGCTGTGGGGAGCTGAAGACTGGCCCTGGTGCAGCATCCCTGGGGCAGGGGCTGACAGCCCTGGGGGTTGAGATGGGGGCCAGGACCACGGGCAGGTGAGGGGGGCCCCTGGGGTTGGGCAGGGACACACAGCAGTGTGGATGCCCTTGGGACCCTGAGATAAATAATCAGCATTTTTGTTTACAAACTCATCAACACTTTAACCAGAAGATGGAGCCTGAAATTAACTTGTGCTAATGATACAGAGCTGACTGGCAAACTTTGGAAGAATGCTGCATAAACCCCGTGCAGTGGTGACAGAGCAGGTAAGTCTGGTGTATTCAGACAGATATTGATATGCATTTATTCCATGTAAAATCTCCAAATATTCATTGATAACTAGGAGCTGAGAAATAATTTTTAGGGATTTGAATACGTAAGACAAAAATATTTCACAGCTGTAGCATATAGTAGACAAATAAAATATGCTGTATCGTACAAGGTAGTATTTCCCGTATAGTACATAAATACAGGGATACTGTAAAATTATGCCTGTTTTTGCACAATGTACCACACTGTATAATTATCCACTAGATCAGCCTAAGGGCATGGTTCTGAAGAAAGTATTCGCCTAATCATCTTTGCAAGGTTTTTGTTTCTTTCTTAGCAGGAGCATAGGAAGCAATAAAAGTTAAATAAGGTTAATATGAGAGCATTATGGATCATTCATATTTTATGAATCTGGATGAAAAATAATATTATTAATAGAGCTAGAGCTCTAAAGAGCCAATAGATTGCTAAGCATCTACTTTTTCTACTCTGGTGCAGATAATAATAAGAATTTGGGCTTCATAGTGTGTTATATTTATGTGCGATGATGACCTACACATCATGTGAGAACACATTTACAAATGTGCTTTCATAACAGCGGTGATTTGAATTTCTATTGGTCTACATATATGTATTTTATCTTTGGAATTTTGGTTGCAAATGGAATGAGTTATTTGGAATGTTGCATGCTATTGTAAGCAAAAAATAAATATAAATGAGGCCAGCTGATGAAATACCTGTGGGTTCCAAAAACCAAATGTGTTGCTAGGCTCATAGTATCAAAATCAGGAAGTCCACAGCCCCATAGTACAAAACACTGATATAATATAAACTCATTTTTTGCAGCTCTGCTTCAGAAAAAGCTGACTGTAACTTGTTGCCAGAAAGCTTTATGCTGGATAAAATTCTGAAAACTATGTAAAAGACACATAAAAATGCAAGCTGACACAAACTCTGTATCGTGTACTCCAACAGATTCGCCATAGCACATTCGCATCTAACAGGGATCAAACTGCGTTGCTGAGTGATTGAGTGGTACCCAGAGGTGTAAATGGTAACAGTCACCCATCCAGGGAGTGCCTTAATAGAAAGGAAAAAGCAGAAATAGTGCCTCTTCAAAACAGAAAAGCTCACAGCAACAAAATTATTTGCAAATTCTACTGATTAACTGAAGGCAGCATGATCTAATAAAGAAAACTTAACAAAATAAAACAGTGGGTAAAGATCTTATTCTTTGCACACTAGCACTGTGGAAACTTTGCTGTCATAGTTGATGGACATGGCAATTTACAGAAAAAAGCCAAATGCTGTGAGAGTTAAATCATCCATAAATTGCATAATTAATGCCTAATGATGTCCTAAGCTTATTTTACGTCTGCTTAATATTAATGCTAATCCTAGTGACTTCAAATCCTATGTGGGCAATCTACGAAGGGACAAAACGCTGCATTCTCAATTAAATAAGTGGCTTGCATCCCGTGCTTTTTTTGCATTGCCTGTTTACATGTCTCTCTTCAGGATTACAGATACTACCTTGCAAAATGGCAGTTAACACACTGGAAAAGAAAGAAAGCACCACTGCAGATCTGATTTTAAAAATAAATAGTAGAAAATTCTAGCTAGATATGTCAGGTTTTTAAATCTACTTACTGAAAATATGAGAATGTGGTACATTCCCAAGCTGTTGATACTGAAATTTTATTATTTGAAACCTTTTTTTTTTGACAGAACTCCTTGTTTTCCCTCTTTCCTTGCCAGGATGCTATTACAAACAAACATTCTTCGTTTTTCTATTGTGTAAGAATGACAGGTTCTTGAAAGGAAATGAGCAGCTTTGTTTACTACTAAACTGTTAATATCACTCTACAGTTATTAATAGGAAGAAGGATGGTACCAGCATTTTAATAATGACTAAAATCATGCATTTGTTATTAGATACGGTATTGTTAGATAATATAGTTTTGATTGAATATAGTATTTGTTATTGTGTACAGTTAATAAAGCTAATGCTAATTATAGTTGGATACATTTTGAGCTTAGAGGGGAACTATCATTTTCTTTTGACAGATCTCCCTAATTACACCAGTCATAAAATTTCATCCACCTCAGCTACAGGTTTCTCAAGGAAAGGGCAGGAACTTGCTACAGGCACATACACATTTCATTTTAGTATTTTCTGTTCAGGTTCTCTCTCAGTCAAAAACTGTAATGGGAGTTTGAGGGCCACCTTAAACCAGCATATCCTTAATCAGATTCTCTGGGAGCTTTAGGATGTAGCTACCTGAATGCAACTTATGCCAGTAGAACGTGGGACAATAGAGGGTGAGCACTTGCAGGCAGGAGATAGACTGGGTTTTTTGACAGCTATGCCTGCTTTATGTCATTTTAAAGCAGATGTGAAATTACAGCTTGTCGTTAGATTTCAGAGATATTTTAGAAATGTCCACTAGCAAAGACAATGGTTAACATTAAATCTCCCCAGCTCAGGATGATTTTTTTCTTATGTTCCTTGTCTACATTAGATAGAAAATATATTTATCCCTTATTTAACCCAAAAGACTGCTTTACTTATATCCTCAGACCTTAAAATTCTAAATGAAAATTTCCCATCTCATTCCCATTCCAATCCAGCAGCAATCAGTTCTATGCCATCTCACTACCCTCTCCTCTGTGCCGCAAAAATAACAATTTCCATTCATTTCCAACCCATTTCCCTACTGACATTTCATGTATTCAGACCAAGTGTTCCTTAGCCTTCAGCAAGAGCATTTCCAACCATTTTTTGCATTTATAGATCTCTGCAAAAGGATAATGAAAGTTTTCTTCTTACCTGGGGGCAAGCCATCAGTAGCAATGAGCTTAGTGCAGAGTTTGGTTTGTCAAGTTTCTCTGACAGACTTAATAATCACACCTTGCTCCTGGATCAGATGAGAAGAAAATACTGGCATCAAAGGTACTGCAAATCCAATAACTAGCATGCTGCTTTCGTGGATAGTTGAAGCTAATCACAGCTGATGGAAAGTGCTTCATGCAGGTGTTTTTCCTGATGGGCATGTATTTTTCCATTATTTGATATTCTATTGGAAAAGGCCTTAATTCATCTCCCCTTTCTGCCTGTTTTCTATTTGACCTTAGAAAAACAAAGTAGCCTAGCTATTGAGTTATTCGACTAGTGGAAGTGCAAATTTTGACGAAACTGGACAAACCTGTGGTACAGAAAAATTTTAATATTATCTTTAAAGGGGCAAGTCTGAAACATGAAAAACACACTGAAAACGTGGGCAGGTGTAAAGACTGATTACACTCAGGGGCTGGAGTTGTTGCAGAGACTTGCCAGGGAAAGCTGGTTGGTGCATGGTGAGAATGGAATTTGTTGTCTGCCCTGTCTAGAGTGCACCAAGAGTGTTTAAAAACCTTTCCACTTACCATGGAAAATTCGCTAAAATAATTTTTTGTTACTCCCAAACCCTGCTCAGATCCTGTAACAATCCAGATAATAAAACCAAACAAAAATATAGGTACAATTCATGTACTAAGTAGTCTCCCAACTTCAGGCACCCTCTAGAGCATATTACAAAAACCTGTCACTCAAATACAATGAGTTTACTTGCCCATATTTCCAAAGACACACTGGGGCATTTCACCACTCCACCCCTTGCCAGTCAGTCTTAATTTTGAGCAATATAAATATAACGAAATACAGAAAACGTATGCATTTACACTGGAATTTTACTGGTTTTAGAGCATATTGAAAGTTAAAACAGAAATGATGATTTATTAAGTTTTCAGTGGTTTGCAGTTAAGTTAAAATAAGCTAAATTTCCTGGTAGTTTTAAAGGCATTTCTTCAGGGTAGATGATTAACACTAAAGTTTTGAAGAAAGTCTAACCTCTGAACTAGAGCCTGTCTCTGTTTAGATTGCTGAAAGAAAATTGTAATAGTTTTTTACAGTATTTTTGAGTAGCAATTAGGACTAGATTTAAAAATTCTAAACTTGTATTAATTGCATCTAATGAAATCAATTTTTTTAGGTTATAATACATATTACTGATAGTTTATATTTTTCTTGTATGCGTTACATATTAGGTAGTTTTATATTACTAATGAAGAATTTTAAATTATTAATATGAACTTAATTGGACTTCCAATTTCCATAAACATTCAAGATTTTATAAATATTAAAGAATGGTATCAAATCTGTAAAGAAATTATTTTAATATTTCACTTATTTAAATTTGCATTATGAATTCACGCCTTTATATAATTAATTAAGATTTTAGTAGAAGTTTAGCATGATCCTTAGGTTGCTCAAAGCATAATTTTATATAAGCCCATGATATTAAACAAGGTGCAAGGTCCTGCCCCTGTTCAAGGCCACATTGGATGGGGCTTCAAGAAACCTGGGCTAGTGGGAGGTGTCTCTGCTTATGGCAGGAGGGTTGGATTAGATGATATTTAGATGTCCTTTCCAACCTGACCCTTTCTCTGAATCTATACAATTCAAAATCGTAGTGTTTTTTAGGGAGTTTCATATAGAAATATAAGATTGCAAAATAATATTTGTTTTAGGTTTTTGCTGTTTATAGCTTTAAACAACCATCTGAATTTATCTGCCTTTTCATGCATATTTTGTGTACTTTATTGAATTCCACCCTCTGCTGCCAGAAGCTAAGATATTATCATACCACTGCTGGATTCTGAGGTTGCCGTGGTTTTCTGATTTTCAGAGAGAAAATGGGTTAATATCATCACACTGTTATAGGCAGCTTGAGTCTGCCTGTTTGTACTAGAAAAGGAGACATGCAGTGCCTTTTTCCCTGCTTCTAGGCTGCAGGCTTTTAGCTTGAAATCTTTTTCCACAGTTCAGATTTTTCAGTCGGGCAGGCACCCAGGCACTCAGTCACTCAGTCAGGGTCTCTGTCCTTCTTTTCCCTTCCCCAGGTCACTCTCACACTCTTTTTGTTTGCATAATCTGAAAGGGGTTTTTTTCTCATCCACTGGAATATTTACATATGAAAGATTTTCTTGTGACTGACACTGTGCTTGGGTAGTTGGTTTTTTTAAAATCTCATATTTAACTTGATTGTATTATGCTGCAAACATCTTGGAGCATATTAGAGATGTACTAAATAAAAAGACGTACATTTTTGATGTGTTTTATACATATACATGTTACCTTTTTTAATCCATCTGTCTCTTTATTTCAGCACACTGAAGGCATATGAAAGATTATTAAGCATTCAGGGATGGCTGAAGTGCCATAGTAATTGCAGAAGTGGTGCAAGAAGCAAAGGGATACTCAAAGCATTTAACAAACACTCGTGGCAAATATCCTGTAATGATCAGGGTCTCCATTTATTGGGGTTTCAGAAACAACTGGGTATAAATGAATTCCATAAATGTATTCAGGAGCACAAATCTGCTGGAGTAGATGTGAAAGGAATTGTAAACTGCAGCATCTTTAATATTAACAACTAGTACAAAAAGCATGTGTCAAATGCTTGGAGGACCAGTTGATTGCTTTTCAGGTATAGATCTGGAGGGAGGAAAGTGGATCTTTAAATGTCACTTGGGGAAGGGCAGAATGGGAAGGAAAAACTAAGACACCCTTGAAGAAGAAGAGCCTTTATTTTGAGATCCTGACATATGTACTTATGATTAAGCTTGGCTGTGAAAAATACAGATGTCATTGCTGTTTTAGTAGTATGAGGCAATAAAATGTCAGTAACTCACAAGTAACTGCAACTCATATAAGACAGCCACAAGGATAACATAATCTTGCCAAGTTCCACTGGTAATTATTCGTGTACAGGCAGCAGTTTTAACTTGCTCCTGCAGAATGTAATGAAAATATAAATCTGAAGTTTAATCTTGTAAATTTACTGTTACTGAATGCCTGCTCATAACATATTTTTTAGAATTTAGGTCTGTGTTTGAACAGTTTGTTGCATAGCGATAAAGAAGTCTACAATATAAATTGCAAAGCTTTGGAATAACATCAAAATGAGTTTCAAATGAGATGGCTCTACAAAACATAGGCAATGTAAGCATCTGGACTGTTTGTATGGCTTGGACAAGGCTGAGCAATTTGCTATCCTATGTAAGCATAAAATATAAAGCTGGGAATTCAAATTATTTGTTTTAGTACAGGCACAAACCACTGCTCTTTATTGTTAACACTGACCACTGGATGTTTCCATTAACTCAGTAAGGCTAAACAAAGTACTGAAGACCTAGTAAACATCGTTTGTAAGTTCAATGTTTCCTGAAAGGGGAAAAAGTATTTCTGTAGTAGTATGTTTTGCCTATTACTGTGAACATACAAATAGATCTAGAGTTCCTGAACAGCAATAAATGGGTGGTATTGTGCAGAGATAAATTGGAGCCTGTCAGTCTCCTGTCTTCCTATAAAATAGTTATATAAGATCCATTTGAGGAAGATGTTGTCCACAGAGATAAATGTTGCCTTTACGACAGCAGAGGGGGTGGAAAAGGTATTGAGTTTATCAACTTGTCTGACATCCATGATAATGAAAACCTAGAAAATACAAGACAGAAGAAAGATATATGCTCTCTGTTCTTTCATACTTTACAGCTAAGGAAAAAACCAACTTTTTAGAAATGCAACTACTTAGGGTTTCATTATTGATTAAATAAAGAAAAATACCTAGGCAATGATAAGTTTTATAGGTGAAGAATCTGAGACTTTAAAGCAAACACTTAGTTGAATTCCCAATTGTATAATTTTTTCGTTAAAATGTGCTGTGAAAAGCAGCTGAATAAGTAGCAACTAATGGGAGCTCCAGCAGGAGCTGGAGAGAAGCTTGCAAAATTATCTGAACCCTACCTGACCATCCATAAGCTTTTTAATTAGCCACAGCAACTGTCAAACTGTTGCCTGTCAGAATAGTTGAAAGATTTCCTTAGTAGGATCTTGATCAGTACAAATGTACTGGGTTTGGAGAAGCGTTTGCTTTTGTGGGCTGGCCTAACAAACAAATCCCAGCAGCACCAGCAGCTAAAGTGGGGATGGAAGCCTGACTGTCCTTCGTGAGACCAAAGGCAACTTTAGCCTAAAATCCCATTTTCAGCAGTGATCAAAAGTGAAGGCTTAATAAATAATGAAACCACTAGGAGAGGTTATATGGTAATTCCTTCTGATGTTGCCTTTTCCTGGTCTTAAAATTAAAACTAGACACAGTTAAAGGGAAAAAGGGTTTTACCTCGGTATTTATTTAAGGATCCTTAAAGGTTCACACACTTCATCTGGGTGGAATGCACCCAAAAGCACACACGATAGATCGCGTATACAATTATAGGCCTTGTGAAGTAGAATATTTATCTGAAACTCCCCAATGGAAGACTTGAATGAGCCCCCCATCCTGTGGAATTTCCCCCTGGATGGGCTTATCTTAGTTTACAAGATGTGTTCTAGAAGGGACCTTGGTTTCTAGGGCTCTCTGGCCTCTAATTATGAAGCTTCTGGGATGTTTGGTCTCCTGGCTTAATGAAATATTGGGTCCTATGCTAGTTATCAGACTTAAAAAATTACAAGTATGTGGGCTAAAAGCACTAAGGATACATAAAACTATACAAAAGGGTATATAAAAGGGGTATAAAAGGGGTATATGAAAAAGGCAAAAATCATCATGGCATCACTAATAGTCTTGCATCTTTGTCCTATTTTCAGTTCAGGGACTCAAGAGTTGGATGGGATTTCCAAATACTTTGCAATGCACAATGACTTTTCCTTCAGTGTATTTGCTGGATTGCAAAGGCTACTGAATCTTCAGTTCCATCTTTGGCCCTCTGGAGATCCCCAAATTGCAGATTACCAGAAACAGGGACAATAAAACAGGGATGCATTGCTATCTTATTCTCCAAGACCGTAGGGCAAGTGCAAAGCTCAATGTGCTGTAGCAGTGCAGACTTGGTCAAGTTCAAAAGGTTTTCAAAAGCATCAGGGGTGGTCCTGTGTCACAAAGCTGTGTACTGCAAACATTCTTCATCTTGAAATAATACAGTGCATGACTGCAGATGAAAAATAAAGCAGAAAGCCCTTAGTTTAGTTCACACCAAAGAAGCAATCCCAGAAGCTGCTGTCATTGAGTGCTGAGGACTGTCGATAAGGAGAAGCTGCCCTGTTCCAGTTTCAGAGGCCTGTGAAGCATGAGCTGTGTGAATGTACTGTACAATGACAAAGGAAAAGACAGTGACTTTTGAGGAAAATGTTGTTTATGGTTCATAGCATCTTCCACTGTGTCACTGTCTTTTCTATACACTCCTGAATCATAAAAAAAGTTACCATTACTTGAACCCCCCGATGTGTCAGCTTGCTGATCTTTCTGGCCTTAAAATTCCATCCGAGCCCACCTCTTTTCCTGAGTCATTTGCCCTTCTTCTTCTGCCTGCTGCTCTATTCCAAAAAAAAAAAAAAAAATCCTCTTTTCTGTATTTTTTAATCCACTCCACTTCACCATTACTGAAATTACAGGGACAATTTAACAGTTTTCTACTAAAAGACTGGCTCAAGTGCAGTTCCAGTTGCAGTGAAAAAAAAAGTACATTTATTAATACTTCTGTTTCCATGGCACTGAAGAATTCAGACTTTTTCTCTCATGTTTTGACAAACTGTCTTTGTACTGAGAGGCCATAGAGATCACAAGTGGGTTTTTTCTGAATCCTTTTGTGATACCAGCTTCTTTTTAATCAGGAAATGGCAAATACATGTATAGTAGGGCTGCCAGACATAAGGATCTAGTAGTCTGTCACTCTTCTTCGTACCACAGAAGTGGTCTCAGAGAAATTTTGACTGTATGAATGACAGGAAGATGCAGAGCTGAAGGCAGACAGGTAATTACTCTGAGGGTTTTTTGCCATTGAACAAGCTGCCTGTCTTTGTGACCTGGAAGCAAGCACTTGGTTAAGAATGATGATAGGAGTGCTGCAAAGTAATCATTCATGCCATCCTTCAGAAAGTGTCCCCCTCAAGCTTTGCTGAGCACAAAGGTGCCCATGCCAGATGGAGCAAGACAGCTCAATTAGATATGAATTATTTTACATCTCCTGCCAAGGTATAGCTGCTGTATGTTTCACATAGGCTGCATAGCTTTTGGGGCTAGCACAACCCTCTCTCTCCCCAACCTTACTTACTGTCTATCTGCACTGTATATCCAAAATATTCTAGTAACTGCTGAAAAGTGAACCTTTTGATAGGAGAAAAATGGTAGACTGAATTATTTTTAATTTTTTTTTATTTAATTATTAAATGCTGCAGAATATACATTTAGTATCGAATCCACTTCACGGAGTTGGGTAGTATATGATTAGT
The DNA here is from genome assembly GCA_013398115.1 of Falcunculus frontatus. Lineage (NCBI taxonomy): Eukaryota > Metazoa > Chordata > Aves > Passeriformes > Falcunculus > Falcunculus frontatus. Next base: position 2,639,359 of record VZRV01002758.1, on the reverse strand, counting down.
ACAACTAAGACTTTTTCAGACTCTGAGACAGATAATTTAGATGATATGTATTACTACAGTCAGGAAGTAGCCTACTTGAGTCTTGTACATGGTAAAGTGATGAAAGTTATTTATTTTGAAAAGCTGACTGCCTAATTAGATTGCCTTGGAGAGTGATCATGCTGAGATTGGAAACGGGAATAAAAGAAGAAACCCTTGTGGAAGGTGTTAAATCCATCAGCTGTCTGTCAAACTTTACATACATCATCACCCCTCTAGGGCAGTCACGAGACAACCAGACAGCAGCTGTCTGAAGACAAAGGTGTGGGTTTTTTAAGTGACTGTGAGGCAGCCACCCTTTTCCCTACCCCTTTGTACTGCTGGCTTCAGGAGGACTCTGGATAGGATCCTTATATCTGACCAACACAGAAGCACTGAAAACAGGGAGATCTGTAGTACTGCAAGTAGTGGAGTTTAAGGTAAAACCAAAAGTATTCCAAACCAGTCATGTATTCTCCACACTGCAGATTGTCAGGCACTCATCGATCTCTTATCTTCTGCCTTTGGGAACAGTCTCACTGTCTCAGTAATTTGTCTGCCTCTGTCTCTTTGGGAAATTTCACTGTGGAGAAAGTCAGATTTATCAGCATTTGTTTTTCACCCAGAAACAAAAGCATTTTTCCGGATGTATTTAAAAGCATTATTTCAAAGGATGGACAGCCACACGTTTATTCCTTCTTCTTTTTGTAATCAGATTTTGAAAAGGAAAACACAGCTATTAATTTAATGGAATGCTTGCTTTTATGAAACTGATCTTTGCCACAGCAAATGACCAAAGGATACTATTACCTTGGGTATTTATGGATGTATTTCCTCAGCTGGAAATATATTTCCTTATAAGTTAGACAATAAGGTATTTTATCAGAGAAATGGATTTCTTGTCTGTTTCAATATTGCTGCTCATACCAGCATTGCATTTTATTTCTTGGGGTGGTTACATAAAGCCTGAAAAGAAAGAAAGTACTGCTTTACTTCACCGAGGGTGTTACTGCTTAATTAGCACTTGTTTGGTTTTGTGTGTGTGGTGTTGTCGTTGATCTTTAATAGGAGGTTACAAAATTTAAAAAGTGAAAATTTTTAGACACTTCTGTTTGTCATCTCCGTAACCTGAGGATTATTTGAAGCTTCAAAGTCTCTTCAGTGAATTTCAGAACTGCTCTTGCAGCCCTTCCGAAACCTTCCCTTCCCGAACCTCCCCTCCCTGAACCTCCCTGAACCTCCCTGAACCTCTCCTCCCTGAACCTTCCTGAACCTTCCCAAACCTTCCCTTCTTTATTTTGTTTTAATAAAACATGAATCTATATTCAAAACTAAGTGAATGAAGCAATTCAAACTCTTTTTCTGCTTGGAGTAGGTATAAGGCAGATTGTAGGTTTTTTTCAATTGGCTTTCAGTTCAGAAATTAACCCTCATTGTCTGTAGGAATGGATTTCACTGGATACAAACTTATGTGATTTTTTGAGGGGGCTATGAATATACAGGTTAATAATGATCAGATATATCTGATTCCTTCTAGCTCTAGGTGTAAATTACAGTAAAGGTTACCCCTTTGCAAGAGGTAGAATACTCTTTTGCAGTTCATTTTTGCATTTGAATATTGTAGGGCCTTGTCCACTGTTTAGAGCTGCACATGTATTCTTCTATTTGGATAAGAACCAGGCAGTACTCAATGATAAAATAATAATGATAATAAAAACAACAACAACAATAGCAGCTATCAAAGAGCTCACAGCAATGAGTTATAGGTGTTGTTTCTTGATGTTGTTCCCGAGACATCACATTTCTACCACAGCAGAAGTACTGGGATTTTCTTATTTTGGCACAATTAATTTCTGATTCCCATATGTTGGTATAAAAAGCTCTTTTTTTCTGGCATGGTACCACAATTTCTTCTGAAATAGCTGGTTGTGGATTCTTCAGTCACTTTTCACAGAGATGAGCTGAAAGTGTTAAAGGAAGAAAGGGAACAAGGACAGAAGAAGAAAAAGGGTGGGGGAGAAGAAGTTGGTATAATTAGTTCCAAAAGGAAGAATTTGTTGCATTTCCAGCTCAGCATGCTCATCAACACCACAGAAGAATGTGCAGTACATGTTAAACAGCTCCTTTCGGCTCTGTAAACATAGGCATGATTCCCTGCAGGGCACAAGAAAAACAATTCCACTATCAATAATCTACAGAAACACTTCTACCAGCCACCTCTCTTTTATAAAAAATTCCATCTGTCTAACACTTCTGACGTTCTAGGAGCTTATACCTCTTTTTTATCAGTTTCTTTTTTTAAAGTTGATCAAGATCAAAGACCATTCTCAGTTATAAATCTGTAAATATTTTTTAGGTTTTGTTCAGTTACTTTATTCCTAACCCTTCCCAGAAATATTGTCTGTATAAACATCATAATTTGTATTTTTACATCTATATAGTATCTGTAACTACCTAGATACTTGATTTATATTGATACAGTAATGTCTAAACTGTATGATTGAACCTTGGGATAGTCTTTCTGATAACAACAAAACCTGCAAGTTTGGGATTCATATCCTTTCCTTTTCTACCTATTTCAACATTTGCTTTAAAAAGTCCTTTCTTGATCCAGCAATAATGTAAAAAAGCCTCTGGATCAAAGGCAGATGTAGCTATTGGGAAAGAGTTTCAACCCCTTTTCTTCTAGTCATACAAGTAGATGGGACAAGCCAGTATGAAGGCAGACAGAGTATACTGAACCCTAAGACTGCTGAAATTGGTATCCTTGGGAAGCTTGTGGAGCTTGAGCTAGTGAATGAAACTACATTTTGAAATGTTAAAAAAATTACTGCTGGCATAAGAGTGCATCACTTCAAAAACAGAAAGTGGAAACTTCAGATATAGAACCCAGAGACACGGTTTGCTCTTTCTTGACTTTTAGAGAACCATTGCCTTCCCTAGTGAATGCTACTGTGCTTTGGCAGATACTTAACTTTTGCTGTGGGAGCGCCAGATGATCCCAAAAAATGAAACCATGTTGTGACAGGCATAAAACTCTCTGACGAGGAGACCCTCTCTGCCAAGGACTGAGTACTCTACATATATTTAACTTGCAAGCTAAACTCATTTCAGAGAACTGAGATATATTCAGGCTTTCTCAGAAGACTAATCTTCATGGTTTATGCAGGAACAAGAAGGGCTTATGTCCATCACTCCTTTTTAAAAAGCATGGTAACACTGAAATATTTGCCCTTGCCTCTTTCTACAAAAAAGGTGGTTTCTTTGAGGAAAAAAAAAACCAAAATTGAGACAGGTGGCGTTGCTGAAGATGAATAACTGTGGCTCTCTCCAGAGTCTGTTGAAATGACTCCTGCAGAAGGCAGGTATCTGTCATCAGAAGTGATGTAAATGGCCCCTTTGCTCCAAAGTAAGGCAAGATATTATAATATCTGAGGTAATTTCCTCCTCTCCTTTAACACTGCTGTCACAGGCAGCGAGCATTCAGCTTCCATTAGGGTTATTTAGTCAGATTCTTTGGGAGCATGTTGGTTAGGCAGTGACCCATTCTTTGGTGCTCCTCCAGGGCAGGTGCCTGGCATCTGTTGGAAACTACAAGGTTATTAAGCTTATGAAAGCCCCGCTCTGCCCAAATTAATGTCTTGCAGCAAGTACCACATTTCAACACACCGTTCTCCAGTTCAATGTCTAGCCTACAACATCACACAAATAAAACAATGCTCAGTGAATATTCACTCTTCCGTTCATCCTGGCTGTTGCAATTGCCTAATTTTTCTCTCAGGGTGAAAGTTACTGTTCATCAAACAAAGGATTGCTTCAGAACCTTTAAGATTTTCTGTTAATTTTTTTATTTACATCTCTAGCAGAGATTAAAAGTATATTTTTATCATTAAGAGTATTTTACTGTCTGGGATGTATAGTTCCCCCTTTTCTACTGTACAGTTAAATAAGGCATAGAGAGAGCAAGGTTGCTGAACCTCCCTCTGAAAAAGGAACAGAATTATGATCATGCCTTCTACACATGAATTCAAATTCTGGATTAAGGTTTAAGCACTGTCTCTGTAGTCTTGGACTTACTTATTGATATATATCTCTTCAGAAGGAGAATATATTTGATGTGAACACTCTGTTCTGTCCATGAGCACTGATCTCTTTTGGCACATTCACTCAAAAGGCTTGAATTTTGTATCAATTGTAAATACTTATTTCATATTCACTGTATTTTACAATAGTACAAAACATACTTCCAGTTAGTTTGATTCATTGTACTGCTTAAGATAATGATGGTCACTAGAAAAACTATTTCTAAAATATAGCAAGAAAAAACGCATGTAAATTTTTCAGGCATGAAATTTCAATAAGCTGACCTTTGCAATACTGTTTGAATGACAAGAACACAAAAACCTCATTGGAAATGTGACATTTACTTTCAAATATTTCCATTCATCCAGCCAGTGTGGGTTTTTTGTGGGATTATTTTTCAAAGTTTGATTTTCTATTAGTTTTTCTTTACATTTCTGTTTGAACTTGTGCATTTATTTGAGTTCGCTGTAGGTAGGTAAACAGAGTTTCTAATGAAAGACAGTCCATAAGACTGATATGCCTGCACAAGCTGAAAAACTGAGCTTCTAACATTTTGTTTTTCTTCACAGCCAAGCTAACAGCTTTTTTTTATCATCTTTCAAAAGCAAGTGCTGTTATGGATTTTGGACACTGAATACACTGAATTATATCTTAGCCTAGATGAACATTATCACAAGGATCAGCACCTCGAGAACTAGTGGCTACCTTAAATTCCATTTTTGTAAGTAGATAAGTTCTGCAGCCCCAATATTAATATTGTTAGAAAGCTGTAAAACATTATTCTAATTAACTACTTATCTAATCTTATTCTTAACAAAATTGAATTGTTGGCACAATTAAGACTAATTTGTGCTCTGATTTTTATGAACGATGTTAAAAGCTGGATTATTGGAGTAACTTAGTAGAAGGATTTTCTCTGTACTGATAAAAAGGGCACTCTTGTCAGCAAGCACAGTGCTTTCATGTGTAGTGTAAAAGAGATCAAAGATCTATAATTATTCTCTGACATCATAAATACGCAAGCATTTGAAAATTTTAATTTCACAGTATTAAAAGTCTAAGTTATTAATTAGATGTATTATGTTCAGTTTACAATGTGAATAACTTGTTCATGAATATATATTCCCTTATCGAGTATTTTAGGAAACTAATTTGAATGTAACCTTTGCAATATGAAAATGCATTAAAACAAGTCATTCTATTATCTGATTATCCTATCCCACTTTATCTATTATTCTATTTCAGTCTTTTGTCTTCACATTAGTTTCCTTTTCGAGGTTCTGTTAAAATTTAATTAATTACACTTTTCTACCTTACTTCCTACTTCAGTTCAATATGCATAGTACAAAACAAAAATCTTTCAAACTACTGAGATAGAGTTGTTCTTCCCATCTGCTTTTTAAGGCGTTAGCTAGAATTTCCCTTCACATCTGCTTCTTTTTAAAACATGATATTCTTCTGTGGGTTCCATTCTGTGTGAAAGAAGAAGGTGCACTTCGTGAAGCTAAAATTTTTTTCCCACTTAAGATTTATAGTAGTCATTCATGACATTGGAAGTAGAACCTGGCCACAAGTAACTACTGCAATTGTGAAAAAAATTCTATTCGTCAAAGAAGTACTTTATTCAATTTTTCATTAAACAATTTGTGATTTTTTTATAAATCTTAAAAAATTTTGTATTTATAGTAATATTTCTAAAGTCACGTTTTATGTAAGAATATTGAGCCCATTTAAATTTTCATCATTTCAAGATTTAGGCAGATTTTTATCAAATTATTTCATTATCTTCAATATGAATGTTCAAATGATGAGAAGAAACAATTTACTGAAAGCTGTCTCCAAAGTCACATCCAGTGGAGATAAGTTTGCCTTGGTGTGATTAATCTTATATGTGTAATAAAGACAGACCTCTAGCACATCAAGGACTTTCTCAGAACAGGAACTGCACCACTGTGCCTCTGATGTGTTCCAAACTTGGATAGGTTAGCACTCGACAGAGAAATTTCCTTATTGTTTCATCTATAGGGTCCTGAAACTGCCCTGACAGAACTCTTTCCAACCTAATGTGCTGAGTATGTTTTTCTTAATAATAACCTTTTTCAATTAAAAGGTTTTAGTTGTACACAAATTCTTCTTAGCGGTAGCTGCCATATTCGTAAGACAGTGTCAATATGATGTAAAAACCAGCAGCACAAAATTTATTTATTAATTATATCCCTTCTGTATAAATTCATTCTATAGTGAAATTTCAAGTAATTGATGGAAATTGTATTCGACTGGAGCTAAGATTTTTTTTTTTTCCCCATATATTTTGTCTTTCGTTGGAAATGGGGAAAAATATTACAAGTTAGGGACAAGAAGAATCTAGCCCAAATCTCTTTTTATCTACTAGAAGTGAAAAGTTTTAATGTCACTGATGTTATAATTGTTAAATATTAATTGAATCAATGAGATGAAAATTTTCAAACATGAAAAAATACGATTTTTTTCAAAATAATTGCCATATTTAAGGAAGAGGCTTCTCAGAATTGTTCACACTATTAGAGACAGTTTATTAATTTTATTTGTTAATTTTTTAATTTGAATTTTGTTTTTAATTTAATTTTGTCTTTTCTAGACAATGCTGTTAAAGTATTTACTAAAAATAATTTCTTAAGGCTGAAAAAGTCGATTAGTTTTTGTTCTGAAAAACAATTTAATTTGTGGCTTAAATTTTCCTTCCCCTAATTTACACAGAAACCTAAAGTGTTTGCAAGTACCAGTCCTGTGCAAATAGATTCACCTTTCTTTGCTCTAATTGGTCCACAACCACCATTCATAATTTTTTCCCGATAAGTTGGAGTGACAGAGTGGTAGATTCTCACAGGATTTTCTGAGAGATTTTGTATTTCATTCCCAGTCCACCATGATTCATTTCAACAGATAGAAGAAAATTAATAATCCGATATGAACACGTGGGAACTACTTAAATATTTGCACAATGTAAGGAATGTATATATTTCAGATGTCATCATCACAACACAAACTGCTCTAAAAGGTTCTGAAGCATCTTAAAAAGCTTTATCTTTTGACAACTTGACTGATAAAATTTAACCTGAGGAAAAATCCTTGCCCCTACTTGCTTATAATACCAGCACTGTATTGCTGATGAATCTTTCATGCTGTGTTTGCCTGTTTAGTAAAAGAATATTTTGCATTTAATCACAGATTTTTTAAAATCAGTTTAAAATATCCTACAGAGTCATTTTCTTGAACTATTTTACGCACAGATTAAGATCTCAGACCTAAAGATCACAGGCTATATCAATGACATTGAATTCACTGGCTTCAAAGGGAGTTTTCTTTTGAATACAAATGGTATAATCTTTCCCACTTCAATGTTATTTCTGCTTGAGTAGGAACAGAATAAAATCCATGTAAAAGCCTGATGACTTAATCTACATTGCCTTACATGCAGTCTACATTTTTGCAAAATTACCATTATTTTGATGCCTCCATTTTTATTTGCTCAAGCGGAGATATTTCAATAAAGAGTTGCACTCAATCAGGCAACTCAGCATTTCCTGAAGGCATGTCACTGAAATATTTGTGCACCTCTGTGCCAGTATAAGGGAGTGTTTTCATTACTTTTACATCAGCACAGTTAATTTGGGGAGTAACCAAGCGCCAATGTGATAAATAGAATTGTTTGTGCAAAATTACTATGAAAATAGCTGTTGAAAACTTTTTGGGATGGTAACTTTAATTTTACTACTGTAAATATCGAAGACTGCGACAGAGAGAAGTTGAAGCCCCAGGATCACCTGAGTAATTGACTTTCCAAATCATGTTTATCTTCCACATCACTGGAAGTCTGCTTGTTGTTTTGTGTACTTTGTACTACTGCATCTAATTCTACCAGGTATTTACAATACGTCAGCAAAGTCCTGGACTCTTTATGGGAGAGCAAATTAAAGCAGCCTAGTGAAACCTGCTTTCTCTGTTTCTGGGAGTAAGGCTATGAAACTGACTATTCACCTGATTAATTAATACATTTGATTTATTAGATTAATTATTCGTTTAAAATTCACCTCAAAATTTAAAAATACCTAGAAAGCAAGATAATACTTAGGATTTTAAGGTGGTGGTTTTCTTCACAAGCCGCAAGAAAACTGATGAGGTTGCTAACTGACAATCTGGTTACCATCCACCAACAAAATGGCATGAAAGACAAAGCCACACAAGTTCTACACATCTGATAAACAAACAAGGTGATGTTAATTACCATGCAGAAAGTTGCAACAAGACTTAGTATGAGATTTAATGTAGTTTAAAGTGGCTCCTACCAGAGGAGGCTGGTGGCTGGTAAAACATCAGCAGGAGATTTGGCATTTGACATACTATCGAGCAGTATTTTAAAATCAGGTTTAGACATTATATAATTAATTCACCAGAAATTGTCCTTCACTTTGTCTTGCCTTCTAAATTTTTGTGTCAGGACTGTTTTGCCGTCACATTCCTTGAGTGATTACCCACAGAAGGAAATAAACCTCACTTAAAATGAAGTCTGACTATAATAAACATTTTGTCTTTATTGATCTAATTATGAAAAGGTCTTTCTACTGAGAAACATTTTCTCTCTGTTGCTGAGTTAAATATGGGGAAATTCCAAACTTCTCCTGTAGTTACTGAAAACATGTTTTGAATTACTAGCCTTGCTGAATACTTCCTTCATTAGTTCGTTATGGATTTTCCCCTGAAAAGGTCTTATAAAAAGTAGCATTACATGTTTCCATCTATTGACATTGAAGCTCTTTGGTCTGTGGTTCAGAAAAAAATGGATTAATGAAATTTGTTTTCTTTTCCACATTCAGCAAATGACCAATAATGATCCTAATAATGTCATCTGGATTTGACAGACGAATAAATATTGATTTTTTAAATTACAGTATGAACTGGGTATAGACAACAGCAGAAGCAGGACCTCCAAAAGACCTTTCGGTGTAGTTATTACCTTGAATCATAAATTCATGACTGTTCATCTAAAAATAACCTCCTTGCATATGGGGTTCAGCACAGTTAATCTTTCCACAGTCTTTTTCAATCTATGCAAACATTTATGTTCACACTTTCCATTCTGTTCTGGTAAAGTACCAGAATTTTGGTTTTCACATTCAAGATACAATATAACCATAGCTTCAAAGGTGGTGTGTAAGATTTGAGGCAACTAAACTTCAGCCAAAGAACACAATGAAATGTGTTGCAACGTGTACTTTGAATCACCCGTGGTGTTCCCTCCAGTTATATACTGGAGAATTTTCTCTACAGTATTTCTTGAATACATGTAAATACCTAAGCTTCTTGGCTGCTGTTCCAAAGAAATACTGTGCCTAACCAGAAGTATATTAACATATTAGAAAGGTAATATTGAAATTGCAGCTGATCATAGAAATAGGTGTAAATGGAGATAGGAAATAGAGAGAAAAACTAGGGTTCCACATCGATTCTGAAATTCTTTGTCCACTGTATAGGTACTCAACAGTATTAGAGCCTTGAGCATTAAGGGATCTGTCTCTGAAACGGTATTACACTACTAGATTTCTTTGACACCAGATGCATTCATGCAAATATGCAACACAGAACACAGCAGTAAAGTATTGGGAGGCTTTATTAAATTCAGTGCTCCCTCACTCTGCCTTCCTGGCCAACTCTATGTAATTTATTTGTGTTAATAACATTAGACTGCAAATGTTAGATTAATGGGCACCGGAAAGTTCTTGCCTTTTCCTACAGGGCAGTCAATGTTTACAGCCAAAAACAATTCAGCAAATGTCCTTTGCAACATACAGAATATTAATCATTTTTATAGGGAAATACAGATTTATGGTTAATTTACATTATTTGTCACCAACACTAAAATAAATTTTTTAAGGTTCACCATCCAATCTTACCCCATTCAAATGAATGTGACCACTTAAAGAAGGGTAGATTAAGGTTTCTTTTTAGATGGATACATTGCATACTTCATAAGAAATTACGGATGAGAAAGGCATAGTTTAGTTTACCCCCCAAGCAAGTAGTTATGTTCCATAACAGTGACTTACGTTATATAGCAGCTTTGAGCACAGAAAGTTGCCATAGTGTTTCTGACCATGGCCACAGCCACGGGCAAAGAGGTACTCAGGTTGCATGAAACCACAAAATCTAGCCACTAATGGAATATCAAAATGGACCAGCGCTTGTCTCTCACAGTATGTGAGACAGCAAAATGATCACTTTTTAATCACTAGAGGCCACTGGTAAATTATTGACAAATGACTGTATCGGATCCAGCCATTGGTACTATATATTATTATGATCATTTTTATTGGAAAGGAAAGGAAAATGCAGCTACAAATACATTAATATATTTTGGGTTGTTCAGTATTTTCTAACCATATACACAAAAATGCACATACTTACACATGCAGGGGTGATGGGCGATAATAAAAGTGTAAGAGGAAGTACATTTGTTTCTTGTAGCTTTTATTGTGCCATGCAAAGGCAGACTTGGAAATGTTCTGGGAGTAAAGAATCAAGAAACATACAGAGCAAGAAAGTAGCTATGAAGCAAGTGATTTCTTTCAAAGTAGGCTATGACAAAAACTATGACTTCAAAATAATTAATTTGCGAATTACAAAGGTATTTTGATGAGTAAATATATTCTCCGTTTCTTGTGTTCAACTCTGTATACTACAATTAAAGAATCTATTCTCAGCCACCTTGTCTTGTTATAAACATCAGGAGAAGGTATAGAAAGTATCCAGCAAGGCAGGTTTGCTTAACAAAGCAATAATACAATATTTTCTACAGAATTTCAAAATAACATTTTAAGTGGCCTATTTCTAGTTGGAATTTTTTGGGTCATATTTGGCAGGGAAAGTAAAACATAAGCAGTTGATAACAAAATCTAACAAAATCTGTTATTTTTCTACATAGTCCCAGTAATTCCAAGTTGCAATCTACTCATAGTGTGTCCCACACCAATGGAAAAATAATTTCAAGCTTGTATAGAGGGAAGAATATTATTTTAATTTAATGTAATTCTCATGCATCTCAAAAAAAATGAAACTCGTATGTTTGGGGAAACCAAAGAAAGAAGGAGAGTTTTGTCTGTTCAAAAGCTTGTCCCTTGAAGAGAGAAACCCATCAAGCAGTGTCCAGCAAAATCTGTTATTCCTCTAATACGACTATAGGAAATCTGTCTCCCTGAGATAATCACAGTTCAAGGCTCAAGGTAACAGAAGGCCTTAAACAAGCATTAAATTATTTCACAGTTATAAATATTAAAAGAAAAAGAAAAAAAATGGTGTTAAATATTTTAAAAATTGTGACACATTGCAGGCGCGGTAATCCAAGAATCAAGTCCCTTATCCTGAAAGCTTGCAGCTTTCAGACATGGAGGATATGAATTTGTGTCTTTATCAGGTAAACAAAAGTATTGCACAAATACTCAGCCAGCTTTAGGACCATAAATTGTGTTGTCCTGGCAGTGGTCCCACCTTGGACTCTCTGTGCAGAAACTTTTGTTTGCTGACCAAGGCTAAGGCAATGCTATTATGTAGGTAAGACCCTGCTGGTTTTTACTGCTGTAATGATATCCATTTTTATTCTGCTGGCTAAAAAGATGTTAATGGACTAAACAAACAGTATGGTTTTAATGACTAAAGCTGATGTTCTAATTGTTTACTTTCCATGAAATATATGTTTGACATGTCATTGTGGTAATTTTTGCAATTAAACTGTTGTTTGTTCATCTATTGGAGCAGCAGCACTCTGCAAACATTACTGCATTGAGACCTGACAAACATTTGCTTAAATAGTTAATCATTGGAAGTGTACAGAGATCATAACAATGGAAAAAATTCAGAAGCTTACAGCATAATTTTATTAAGAGACAAAGAGAAAACGTTTAAAAATTTCTGTTGTGATTTGTTTAGATTAACAACTCAACCCCTTGACTTTAAATGAAACAGGAGTCTGCACACAGCTAATTAATCTTTATATAGATAAAACTAAACCAAGATTTCTCATTTTTGAAATTTCTTCATTTTGGGAAGAGACAGAGAAAGGACACTGTCTCCAGCTTTTGAACTTAGGCCTTTATCTGAATTCTGTTGATGCAAGTGTGATTCTCCAATTTCAGAAAGGTTGGTACTTAATCTTACAACAAATTTAAATTCTGAATGTCAAGACTCCTAAACTGAGGAAAATAGGGTCAGTATTGGCATATCTAGTTTATTTTTAAGAATATTTCTATGGAGTTAGTGTTTGTTACATGCTGAAATAAAAAAAAAAAACAAAAAAAAAAGTGGTTTTTCCACAGAGTTCAGTCCAATCAACACTTAAATGTTGCAAATCACTTTAAATGGGATGGAGGGGTGTAGTGGGGGATATAGTTCAATTGAACATCATATTCTTCCTGTAAAGACAAGCACTGTCAAGGGAGTACTTCCTGCTAATACTCTGAGTGGTCCACTGCGTAAAATACCAGCATGTTTAAAAAAAACAAACAAAAAAATTGATACAATATGGCAAAGTGAGAAACTATGAGGGAGGTGAAACCCACTTACCTTTTCTTTTCATCAACATTTGTCTTAAAAGTCTAAGAAAACATAAAAACACTTCTTAATTTAAAAAAAACCCAAACAAACAAACAAACAAAAAAAACCCCAACAACCACACCAAATACCCTCCCTTCTTCTTGTATGTTTGAGAGTTTTCCATAAAAAGCGATATGTATCTTAGGATTTTATGAGCTTTCAGTTATTTGGGAATATGACTGAATAAATCAAGGGGTAAATCTTCTGGCTCAGCCTTCATGAGAGTTCGTGCTGATGTTCATAAGCCCAGTGTTACTGCTGAGAAGCTTTCTGGGCATGCTGAGAATAGTTCCTTTAAACTATTATGGCAATATTTTAAGACGCTGTCATATCATGCTGGCCCTTCAAACAGTCAGCAATAATGAAGAGCTTGGTTTAAATATATTTTTTCTTTATACCTGAGCTGCTTGTTGAGGCCAGGCGGGAAGAAGGGCGCCTGATCAAAGAGCAAGAGTTGCTTCACTTTGACTAACTTTTATACTGTTCATAGTTATGGGGAGTGATGGAGGACCCAGAAAGAAAAGCGCACAAGCTATTGGCAATTAACCAGGCAGAGTTTCAGGGGGTTTTTTATCTCACAGTACAAATCTATCTTGAGCAGAATCTTTCATGTCGAACTCATTCTTGCCCTTATGTTGGAGAGCTCCTTATTAACATTGAATTTCAAATATTTCTTACGTAAGTCCAGTCAAAACAAAAGTTTGGCTGATACAGTGTCTTGTCCCATATAGTTGCCAAAAGCAGACAGCAAGGGAAAAGTACAGCCTTAAGTGTTACAGCCTTAATATTCACCTGGCACTGAGCCATGTTTGGCCCAGGGTTCGTGAGCTGCTTGGTGTCCGTGTATTTACAGCACTGTTGGCTCTTTGTTTCCATACCACCCGTTAGTAAGAAGGTACAAAGCCTGGCAGCAGCAAACTCACACAAATGGAGAGCTGATAGAGAGCATAGGGAGGGTGAAGTTTCAAGGAAATAGCTCAGAAAAGGCATGAGAAAGGTCCCATTTCTTAGCTATCACACCATGAACTGTGGAGAATTTTCCTGTTTTGTGCAATTTTCCACCGTGTTGCTGAATTTTTGCAGTATGTGACATTTACTGTATTATTTATGCAGCTATTTTCTGTGCAACAAAGCATGTTTCATGAAATAGCAACTCTTCTATAAAGCTGGTTCCAGGCACCTCTTGAATAATGGGTCACAACAAAATTCTGGTCTTGAAAGCAGCCTAGAGTAGTCCTAACACAGCTAAGCATCCAGATTTGTTTTTCAGGTCCTGGGCAGCCTTAGAGATAGAAAAGATTTACCTCTATCCTGTATATTAACACTTCAGGGTTACCAGAATATTTTCTGCTTGGCTCATGGTCTGCTGGGGACCAGCTCCCACATAAATGTTGCAGTTGTTTAATGAATTCTGGATGTTTTAATGCCTTAGGCTTAAAGGCTAAACTGGTAGCTTAAGAAGCCAGTCCCCAACTACAGTTAACAGAATATAACTAACGCATATATTTCACCCGAAAATGAATTCAGTCCCAGGTAAAGTACTGTGACTATAAATCTGAAAATCTTTTCATGCAGTTCTTTTATCAGCTGGCCACCGGCATTTTTAATTGACTAATGAACTGAAAATGCGAACTGTGGTTTAAATAAACTATCTTATAAAGGAGATAAAGAGATACCCACAGATAAGCACAGTTCAAAAAAATCTCCAGCCAGAAAACAAACAGCTCAGGATTTTACTTTAGATACTTGATATTCACCATTTCTAGAACTTTTTGTGAAGGCAAAAGAGTGAAGTTTCATTTTAAAAAAAGAAGTTTCTCGTTCATGGTAGGCAAGCAAAGTTTACTATGCCTCAGAAATGAGATCTGTTGTTTTGGACAGCAACGACAATTATGCTCCTGCCCATTAAGCATGCAGTCTATAATTATATTTTTCTTTGTCTTTTTAAAAAGAAATATTATAGGTACTAAGTCTGTATCATGTTTTATAGCACATTGCAGAAATTGTTTAGTCTTTACGCAATATGAAATTATTTCAGCAAGTTGTTTGTTTGGCAAGTTGTATTTGGTTACATGTGCCTGAAAAGTAAAGCTATTCTCTTACTGCACTTCTAAATTAGTTAAAAAATTAGATTTTAGGCATCACTTGTTCTAATGAAAAGACAGGATTTTTTAATACATTGAAGTGACAAATTAGAAATAATTGACATCTATTTTTTGCATATAATCTGATACAGATCCTTAAGGGTCTCTATTTCGGAGCACAGCTCAGATACAGCAGCCTTCCAGCATCTAAAGGGGGCCCGTGAGAGATCTGGAGAGGGACTTTTCACAAGAGCATGCAGGGATAGAAGAAGGGGGAATGGCATTAAACTGAAAGAGGATGGATTTAGATTAGATATTAAGAATAAATCTTCTATGTTGAGGATGGTCAGGCACTGGAACAAGTAGCCCAGAGAAGCTGTGGATGCCCCACCCCTGAAAGTGTTCAAGGCCAGGCTGGATGGGGCTTTGAGCAGCCTCTAGTTGGAAGGTGTCCCTGCCCACGGCAGAGAGGTTGGAACTAGATGATCTCTAAGGTCCCTTCCAACTCAAACCATTCTATGAATAAATGATTCTACAATTTTCTCTTCTTATTCCTGTCAGTATCTTGATTAATCCAAAGAAGAATGCTGCTGAGAATACATTCCGGATTCAAATGCTGCATCAAATGAGATTTACTACATGCAGTTTCCGAACACAGGACTACACCCCTGCAATCTGGATGTGTAACTGCTGTGGTTTTTAATGACTTGTTGTATTCTTGGCAACCAATGGTGTTGAAGAAAAATGCTAGCATCCCCTGAGTAACCATGGAAACCAAAACAATGTTTATGGGTTATTGGATAAATTGAACTACCTACATGGAATAACAGATGCTTTATATTTAATACTATCTTGATGTTAATCATTGTAACAAGTGATGTCTTATCACTATAAAGCATGAAGCAAAAAGCTACACTGAAAGAATGCAGCAAAGAATAATTAGATCTCTCTTCTCTGTAATAAACAAATTTAATGGAATTTTTATTAGCATTAGTTTGGGGGTATTTTTTATACTTATTATTGATAGCCAGAGATACTTCATTGGAGTAATACAATGAACTGAATTATTCTTCATATTTTGTGATATCAATATTTGGTCATAAATGGAGCAGCTGGAACTGAAAGTAGGATGCTCAGTTGTAAATGAAACCACTCACAATACCAACATTTGATATTAGATCATTGTGGCTGCACATTTAATAACCAAAAAAACCCCACACCTCCTTTCTTTTTATTCTAACTGATGTCATGTTACTGTAAAATTTCTTAGTAAACATTGGAGAGATTTACTGAATTTCGATCTGGTCTTGCTCTGGCTTAGAAATTGACTATTTTTTCTCTTGAAATAAACAGTTCCATCCTATGTCATCCAAGAAAAACGTTCCTGAAGGAGCAAGAATAAGCAAATCACATAAAGTACTTCCAAAATGAAAAATGTTTATCAGTTATGGTTTCGAGAAAGCAACTCAGACCCCGAGTTTTGCTTGAGAAATGGGTGAGGAGAGTCTGAGAGCAGAAACCTGAATTCCCCTGACCCTTCCTGTCTCAACTGCTTGCTGTTGCCAGCAATCCTTCTTCATTGCTCCATTGCAGCACTGTCCCAGAAGATCACACAGTGAGAACTGTCTCTGGCTTAATAAATCCTCCTTCAGACTGCTGAGGAAGAGTCAGTAAATACGTTTGGTTTTGTTAAAGTCTTCCTGAAGTATGCTCGGGAGAGAATATTTTTCCTTTCTTGGGCAGTGAGACACTGTGCATCTCCTCAATCCTACATAACTCACCCAGTGCTCATATTTTCCTCCCTCTGGAGTCGGGGCATGCTGCTTGTCTGCCTGGGGAGGTTCTGTGCACAGATGGGGAAGGGCAATTTGGGGATGTAATTTAATACACTAGCAATGGTAAATTGTTTGCGAAAACAGGCAATCTTTTAGAAAAAACAGATGTAGTTTTCTGTTTCAATGTCTACTCTGAAGTCTGAAACAAGTAGAGTTCTTCTCCATATCATCACAATTTTTTTCCTTTTGCAGTGCTAACTTACTTCTTTTTACTGTTACACCTGTGAGTTACCTCAAAGAAGAGAAGCTGAAAAAAACCAGCCTCTCCTGCTTTGTCTCTTGTCATATGAAAAGGCTTTAATAGATCTTGAAAGAACCATGTCAATTATTAAACAAAGTTTATTTCTGGTTCATTAAATTCATTTTACATTGTATCATATAAGCAAAGCTTGTGCAAAGGCTTAGAATTTTTTTATCTGTGTCTTGAAAAGTATTTATTGTAGCAGTGGGGAACAAAGATGACAGACCCCCTTGTATGTCCAAAGAAGATCAATTTATTGCCAAAAATCACCCCTTTTTATATCCTTAATCTCAACCGAACACACCCAAAACCAAGCCGAAGCCTAACAGAACTCAACAGCGGAAGGGCTGCTGTTTTTCTAAAGAGAACTGCCTTTGCATCCTGTGGCCAGAGCTTCTGCAACCGAACAGGCAGTGCAATGCACATTTGCATGAGCCCAGGATATTGGCAGCAGCCCACAGAGGGTATCTGATGAAATATTTTTCTTTAATCAGGGCAGTGAAAAGACCACTGATGTCAGATATTCACTGAGGGGATGCTTGAATCCAGTTGCAAGGAAAGGAGAAGGTGTTGGAATAAATGTCAACTATACATAATGTCATCAAGCTTACTGCAGGAAAAATCACCAGTAGAGATTTAGGTACAAACATAGCTTTAAGCCTAAGAACAGACAGGAACTTTTATGACAAAAAGTCAAATATCTGAAGTCCAATTAACTGCTAAAAAAAGATGTTTATTGACATGGAAGGCATTTCAGAAAGCAGAAGTGACGGTGTCCAGTGGGTTGATGTGGGCTGTGGATCAGGTGACCACCAAAGCTGCTCTGTCACTCCCTTCTTCAGCTGGACAGGGAAAATACAAAAGGCTCCTGGTTTGAGATAAGGGCAGGGAGATATCCCTCACCAGTTTCTGTCATGGGCAAAACAGACTGGACTGGGGGAAATAAGTTTAATTTATTGCCAATGAAATCAGTGTAGGATAAAGAAAAATAAACAGAAATCTTAAAAGCACCTTTCCCCCACCCCTCTCTTCTTTCTTGGCTCAACTTCGGTCCTGGTTTTCACTATCTCCTTGTGTTCAGCAGCACGGGATGAACAAGGAATGGTGGCTGTGGTCAGTTCATCATACATTGTCTCTCTCCCTCCTTCCTTGTCAGAGGGAGGGCTCCTCACACTCTTCCCCTGCTCCAGCGTGAAACATTGGAAACAGTCCTCCATGAACTGCTCCAGTGCAGGTCCCTTCCATAGGGTGCGGTCCACCAGGAATAGGCTGCTCCAGCATGGGTGTTCCATGGGTCCACAGGTCCTGCCGGGAGTCCAATGTTGGCTACCCATGGGATGCCAGCCTCCTTCCCTCTGGGCATCCACCTGCTTGGCATGGGTCTCCCCTCTGGGCTGCAGGTGGATCTCTGTACCACTGTGGATATCCATGGGCTTCAGGGGCACAGCTGCCTCAGCATGGTCTGCACCACGGGCTACAGGGGAATCTCTGCTCCTGCACCCGGAGCACCTCCTGCCCCTCCGTCTCCACTGACATTGGTGTCTGCAGAGATGTTTCTTTCACATATTCTCACTCCTCTCTCCATCTGCAGCTCTGTTGTGCCCTCTTCTTAACTATGTATATCCCACAGGCCCTACTACCATCGCTGGTGGGCTCAGCCTTAGACAGCTGTGGGTCCATCTTGGAACCGACTCACACTTGCTCCACTGGACATGGGGAACCTTCTGGAGGCTTCTCACAAAAGCCACCCTTGTAGCTTCTCCACTAACAAAACCTTGCCATGCAAACCCAATACAAACCTCAGTATCAAGCTGAAAGAAATGTCTGAAGGGTGAAAGATAAGAGAACAATATTGTTTGTCTGAGTTATAATTCACAGGAGACAAAGAAGAGTTTAATTATCCTTAGGATTAAGGTGAGTTTTATAGGATGTCTCAGAAAACAAATGTAGGAACATTAAGGAATAAATCAATGAAAACATTTGAAAACTGGAAAAGCTTAGTCATGTGGAAGGATGGCTCTTCAAAATGGAATTGATTGCTAGGATAAACAAAATATGTCAGTAATGAAAGGAACAGAGGAAATAATGCAAGGACGATGATCTAATGGGATTATCGCATCACAAAAGATTGAAATCTGACCTGCTGAGCTATTTAGAAGATATTAACTGAAGCTGATGTGTGCAAAACTATGGTACATAAACTGATTACTAACAGAAAAACATGACAGTAAACAGCTGCTGTGCCGTAAGGGTTCATCTGCAATCTTGTAACTTGAGGAAAACATAAGGTACACCACCTGTCCTTTTTTGCAACCTTCTTTGATTTAGTTATATGATAAATTGCACTAAAAGTTATTTTTTTAAATATTCAACTGCTATTTCACTAGTGATGGTATGAGAGATTTTCTAATTTAACACTCCAGGTCACTAAAGAGACCTTGAAGTACATTAAAAAACCCTGGAAAGCTAAATCTTGTCTTTTGGAAAGAGTGAAAAGTAAAAATCTAAAACTACCAGATTTTACTTTTAGTTTCAAAGAACCTGAAAGCACTTTCTAAATATATTGCAGAAGTAGCTATGGATTGGTGGACTATTTTCTCTTCTGTAGCTTTTGTATGCACCAACAGGTGGATGGAAACGCTTATTTTTAAAGCTGGCAATCACTCTCCCCTGTAAGAGATTTGTGATTTTGGCAGACTTTGAACATTTGAGCTGGCTTTTTCTTCTGAGCTCTTTCAAAGATAAATTACTTTGTAAAACAAATTTTAAGATGGATCAACTGTTACTAAGACCCTCTGGTCTTATCTTCTTTTAATTGAATTTAATGGAATTTGGAAGATAAATGTAACTAACTTCAGCAGCTCAAATTAAACCCTCACACATACTCCTAGCTGTAAACTTTTGAAAAAAACTTTAATGGCTTATTGTTTCACCTTCTCTGGTGAGTTAGTTCTGTGTACTTACATGGATTTTTCCACTGTCTTTTCAGTGGCATCCTTGAAATGATGCAGGCTCTTTCACATTAAATACTCTTTTTGGGAATAATTTTGCTTTATTTAGAATCACAGAATAGTTTGGGTTGGAAGGGACCTTAAAATCTTTTAGTTCCAACACCCTGCAATGGACAGGGACACCTTCACCAGACCAGACTGCCCCATCCAACCTGGCCTTGAACACTGCCAGGGATGGGACATTCACAACTTCCCTGGGCAACCTGTTCCAGTGTCTCACCACCATCACACTAAAGAATTTGTTTCATATATCTAAATTTCCCCTCTTTCATTTTGAACCCATTAGTCCTTGTCTTATCACTACAGCTTCTGATGAAGAGTCCCTCCCCAGCTTGCCTGTAGGCCCCCTTCAGATTCTGGAAGGTTTCAATGAGTTGTTCAGACAACCTTCTCTTCTCCAGGCTGAACAGCCCCAACTTTCTCAGCCTGCTTTCATGGGGGAGGGGCTTTAGTCCTCTTATCAACTTCACGGCCCTCCTCTGGACTTGTTCCATCGGTTCCACATCCTTCTTCTGTTGGAAGCACCTGAAATGTACCCAGTGTTCCAGGTGGTGTCTGACAAGAGCAGAGTAGAGGAGCAGAATCACCTCCCTCAACCTTCTGGTCACATTTCTTTCCATGCAGCCCGGTATATGGGTGGTTTTCTGGGCTGTGAGTGAGCTCTGCTGTCTCATGTTGAGTGAGTCATTTGTGTCCTCTGCTCTCATTCTGATGTGGAGCACTGGCCAACTCAAGAGAGAGAATAAAGAGACTGGGGAAAAAGACTAGGAAACTTGGCGTAAATAAATACCGAACATAACCACAGGCTGTTCCTGTACCTGTGTGCTACCTATGTGAAGAGCTGCTGAATGCATTTGTGTTTGCAGCGAAATTGTAAAACTGCTGGCACCGTGTAACCACTAAAAATTAACAGTAGTGAAAGTAGCATCAGCTCCTGTGGAATGAGGATGCTATGGCAGAGTGAGCAGGGAAAGCCAGCCAACAGGTTAGAAAGGTGTATAGGAGTATGGTAGCTGTGGTCTGCTGTGTTTGTGTGGTCAGAATTAAAATTAACCAAGCAGAATACTCTGAAAGAGTAGTGAAAATACCTGCACTGCTAAAAAATGAGAGAAGTTAATATGGATGTCAACAGGGCTGAAAGGATGTTACTCACTATTCCTTCACCAAAAGTCATTATTCCCCCATTCTGTTACATCATCAAAGAAGAAAATATTGAGTATTGTAGTTGACAAAGAACTTCCCTCCCTCCCATAATTGTGTATCAACAGATAGTGGAAACAAATAATTTGAAAACAATAGATGGAATGCATTAACTTCTTGAAATGGTTACAGTACCAGGTACAAGCTAATAATTTATTTCAATATCAGGATAGATCAGGAGCTGATGTGAGAAAAGTAATGCAGCCTAAATCAGTAAACTCTCTAAGTCATCAGTTGCAAACGCTCTGGGGAAATCAAGGAGGAATGGGAAGAATTCCTTTCCTGCAACTTCCCAGCTTATGATAATAATAACTTTTTTAGAAATATCCTGAAAACTGGAGATGAACTGCTGTAGAGGAGAAACAGATAGTAATTACATCTGGTTCTGACTAAGAGATCTTACTGCACTTGCATTTTCAAAGCAGAGAATAGGTACGGGTTTTTTCCTTTTTTTTCCCAAGTATCTCCTCTATTATTCACATTGTTATTACCTTTTAGCATAGAACTGTACATCACTCTGCTTTTAACCATTAGATTTTAAAATTTTAAGCAGACAGGGAAGATTCTGGAAGCAAGTAAATACTTAACAAGTATACACAGATACGTTCTCCATGTAATGGCATTTATGTTTGAATTCAGAGCATGAAGAGAACAAAAAATCTGCTTCGATATGAATTATTCATGCAATGGTTTCGCATTTTTTGCTACTTTTAAATAGACAAGGAGTGCCAAAAGGAAAAATTTGTTCTGTCTAAAATCCTCTCTTTTATTTAATTTTCTATAGGCAAAGGTTGAAATTTGCATGTACTATTGCCTAAAAAGTTTTACTCTTAGGTCTTTATTTTTCAAGAATGTGAAGAAGAAACAGAATGTATTGTTTTGTTTGACACATGCTAAATCATATAGAATACCAGATCTTTTTAACACCAACCTGAAAAAGAAATTTGTGTATTGTAATGTTTCTTAACTCCCTAGTTAAGAGTTAACTGTTAAACCTTCATTCTGATGTACTAGAAATTTGTTAAATACAATTTTTCTCTTCAAGTAATTATGTAAGATTAATAAGCATTCCCAAAATGCTGAAGGAAACAATGCCAGGTTCAAAACATTTTCTACCATATGCAGTTTCAGTGAAAGAAAATCAATTTTCCGTATTTATTTATTTCAACCTGTTACCATGAAAAGCTCTGCCTCACATGACACAGTGTGGTTAGAAACTGTGTCATACACTTCTGAACAGAGATCAAGATGCAAATATTGATACTTCCTCAGAGAGGTAGATCTAATCCTGAATATGTTAGCCTGAATTATGTTTCTCCCAGAACTAGCAAATCTTGTTCTTTTTTTCTTCTATTGGCCTGAAGTTAAAAAAAGGGGGGGAAAAGTCTTGCTGCTGCTTTGAGGATGAAGAAAGAATTCATCCTGTTGAAGGTTAGAAAAACTGTATGTTCATGTAACTATTGGTTTAGAAAGCTGTTAGAAGTCTATGTGTTAATCTATCGCAGGCAAAAATAAATCTAATATCTTGTTTACATGGGAAATTATCCCAGCTGTTCACATGGAAACATTGTTCCTTGGCTACTGCTCACAGCACATGTGGACCATCTGAGGTGGCTTCTCACTGCTGGGGAATGTGTTTGAACTCCTCAGACTCCTCAGTCCTTTCTGTGCATCACAGCATCTGGCAGAGATCTTCTTTACCCAGTGCCCAAGGCTGAGCTGCCACACAAGCTCCTTCTTCATGGCACAGATGCATGAAGCACAGCCTAAATAGCTACTGCTGCCAGTTCTGGATAGACCCTACAAAATGTTCTTTTTTGCGAGATATTAGGGGTAATTTTCCAGTGATGAGTTCTTATTCCTGGAAGGCAGACAGTGTGGGGATTTTTATTCCAAAACAAGTTGAAAAAAATTATGTTAAATGAAATATGCCTGTCATTTCCATTGCCAAAATTATTCATTATTCTTTTTTGCTGGAGATGCTGTAAACGGCAGAAAGCTGGATAACCAGTAGACTGTAATTTATAAAATATTTTGGGATACTTCAGTATGAAAAGCTTTATAAAAATGCAAGATATTAATAATGAACTTGACAGTCCTAGACTGCTCATATTTAAGGACAAATACCCATTAGAGGCCAAAATGAATTTCAGATCTACTCTATTTTTCATGCCAATGTAATTCAAATAACTCATCTTTAAATAAAATTACACTTTATCTACTGTTGGGGTTAAAACAGACTCAACTTGGGAAAGTTAACTTAATCCCTTCCCATAAATTTAATTACTGATTTGGGTATTGAGAAAGAAAGATGACAAATATTGAAGTACTTGAGGAGATCATCTGCAGAGACAGTACCAGCTCCCCTCAGGTCCTGGAGTGGGTTTCTTGGAGCCAGCTGGAATCAGCATCTCAACACCTGCATCCAATAAATCTGTTTGGTCTATTTTCTTGGTTTTCATATCGAGAGTTCATTTTTGTACTGTATGTGTAGGCCAACACTAATTTTTTTTCTGAGACTTTGTGATTTCCCAGCTTAACTAACACCCCAGACCACCGCCGTTCCCCCCTGAAGCACTCATATTGTGTCAAAACAGAGTCCATATTTCGTGGGATGAAATTTTTACCTGAAACAAAATGATCCAAGAGTGTTTTGCTAATTGGTGATTTTAAGTCCTCTAGCTATTTGTTTGCAAAATTAAAGGGTTTTTACCCTGGTTTTGCTCGCAGGTGGTTTTGCAATTCTGGCAGTGCAGGTGTCAATCCCACTTACTCCAGGAATTTTGCAGATTTTCTGTTATCTATAAAAGATCTAAAACTTGTCACCTGTGACTTTTGATTTGATGTGTAGGAAAGTCTCCTAACATAGCCTGTACCAGTCACATCAGGTGGATCTGTGTAAGCTGTGATTATACAACCACAGAACAGCCTGGGTTGAAAATGGTCGGGTCCAAACTTGCACAGGAATGGAAATCTATGGAAGATCATCCAGCACCCTGTCCCATTGCATCTGGAAAACCTCCAGCAATGAAGATTCTACCAATCTCTGGGGAGATTGTTCCAGTGAATGGTTTTACTCACCATAAAAATACTATTTCTAATGTCGAGATGAAACCACTCCTGGTGCAACTTTACTTCTGCCCCTTCACTTTTCCATGTGGATCTTTATGTTGAGAGAGGTTCCATCCTCTTTGTAGACATACTTTAAATGCTGGAATACTGTGATGATCCCCTCTGAGCCACCTTTTCTCAGATTAAAAGACTTGACTCCTCCCATCTTTCCTCACAGGGCAGGTTTTCCAACCTTTTGTTTATCTTCGTTGGTCTCCTTTGAACAATCTCTCATCAGTCCATGTCTTTTTTGAATTGTGGGGACCAGAACTGGACACAGTATTACAGATGTGGCCTGACAAGCACGGTGTAGAACTGGATGATCACATCTATACCTCTCTGCTAGTAATGTCCCTGTAGATGCAGTCCAGGATCAAAAAATCAATCCTGTGCTTGCAGTTAGGATGAAAGAAGCAAACTGATGTTTTCCAGAAAACAAACAGTGTAAACAATCAGCTTGGTATTTGGGTTAAACACATTTAGATAGTGGCAAATAGTATTTGTCAATAACTTTGCAGGACAAATGGTGCTACAGGAGCGCACATTGTAATTGTGGGAGTACCTTACTGAAGTATACAGTTTGCAAACATTGTATCTAATATTAACATTTGGAAAATAGGACATAATTTTTTTTTAAATGAGAACAACCAAATTCTGTGCAAAGGAAATCCTACTTTAAAAAGTGTGTGAAAGTAAGATTCAATGGATGGAAGACTTTCCTTTAAACCAAACCTATTGCAATAGCTGAAGGGCATCTAAATACCATCTTTTACGTAACGTAGTCATGATTTTCTTAATTTCACATGTAAATATGGAAGATCACATCTTATTTTTGTCCTATTTTACAGAATAAATGTTATTTTGAAATGTTGACATTTCTTGTCCGAAGATTAAATGTGGAAGTGAACTGAAATATGTCCAGGAAACCCTGAATGATAAAATTTAAATAAACTTCTGGCTTCCACAGTAAATAAATTAATTATCTTGGAGTAAACCAGAGTAGAGGTTTTTCAAGGGAGATACATACTCTCACAGTAGTACCCAATATCTAATTTGTAACTGAAATATTTGAAAATGTGAACCAAAATATGAGTCAGTGGAGGAAAAAAAAAAAAGAAGTCTATCAAATTTTGTCCTTGCCTTGTCCTGTTGATGGGAAAGAAAATGCTTCAGTTTACATTTCTCACACTCTCTTAGAAGACTTGCTTTTTATGTGATTTCACTTGTTGGAACATTGTGCCTCTTCCTTGCTGTTCCTTCTCCACCTGACAATGCCCAGAAGTGTTTGAGTCTTCGGCATCTTGTGTCCAAGGTCTAGTACAGACAGATGCCATGCCAAAAGCAGATGATGCATTTGCTGTGCATGGATTCTGACAGTTTACACAGAACATGGGTTTGTTCCAGCAGCACTGCACTTAATCTTTCTTCTTCCTCTTATGGTACAGCATTCCAGCAGCTATGTTTTTCTCCTTCACCTTTAAATCAGTGTTTTAAAATTTGGCAATCATACCATTGGAGTTGCAGATAGAAAGAAGGATCTTCAGAGGGCTTCTGACAGCTTATTGCTTTATGGAATATTGAATGGCATTTTCCCCAGAAGAGAGCTATTTCTCTTTCAGATTTAAATTTTCTGACTCTTTTCTTCAAGATCTTTGAGCACTTCAATAGTTACTATCATTTTTTATAATGACAATAGTATTTTGTTGCTAGGTCCCCTCTCACTAAAATGTCTGAAATGATAGTATTAAGACTTGTCAGAGACCTTTTCTGAGTGCGGATACCAAAGCTGGTGAGCCACACCTCCATCTTCAAAAGCTAGGAGATGAAAGACGAGGAAATTATAAACATGATAAGGGAAACACTTAAGTGACAATAAATACTGTTGACAAAGCTAAGCATCAGTTCTGATTTTGCCTGGAGTAGAATTAATTTTCTTCTCCTGAAGACGTCTGAACACCTGCCTGCCTATGGGAAGCAGCGAATAAATTTCTTGTTTCGTTCTGCATGTGTGGTTTTTGCTTTTCCTATTAAACTGTCATTGTCTCAATCCAGGAGTATTTTTCTAGCTTTTACCCTCTTATTCTCTCCCTGATCCTGCCGGTGGGAGAGTGAGCGAGCGTCTGCGTGGTCTTTAGTTTCTGGCTGGAGTTAAACCACGACGACATCTGACTATAACCAGTGTACAAAATCTTTAAATGCTATCTTTTTTTAGCTTTTAAATGTCTTCAGTCATAATTACATTTGTGTGGATATGCATTCATAATGCACTTAACATCCGGTTCCAGACACCTCATTCAACACAATCAGTCTCTTTGGGTCTAACTGCTGAGATTCCTACATTTCATTTTAAAGATCCTTTGTTAAATACAAGAATTTAGTATGCAGAAGATTTTGCTTCAAATTCAACGTATTTGAAACTGACACGAGAGCGTTAGAGCGTTAGAATAGCGTAATTCTTTTCAAAGGATGGATATTAATGTTTAGCTGGCATTATATTTTTCTTTATGCCTTGCTGGAAGTGTAAGCCGAGCTCTTTGCTATAGAAACTAATTCATGAGCTCAGATAGTAAAGGATTATGTTATAGCAGGTTCTGAGCCAAGCACTGTGCCCATGCTAATCTGGCACCTAAGATTTTTCCCTCCTAACAATATGATTGAGCCCATTTTATCTGGAAATGCTTTTTGGTCTGGAATCATGAGTAATGACCATTTGGCAAGAGAACTCTTTCAGTGAAATACAATAAAAAATAATTTTGTGCAGGACTATCTAAGCAACAATCCTCTATGCCCAATTCAGTAGAGTATGACATTTTTTAATCGTTTTAACAGCAAAACCACAATCATTTTAATTCACAAATAGGGGTTAAATAGAAATAGATTATGTTTTACTTATAACTTGTCAAGTCACTAGGAGCTTCTGCAGTGATGGAAAAGATAGTGAGTTTTTTTCTTTCCATTTGAAACCGTCTGGTATTGGTAACAATGAGACATCCATGGAAAGGGAAGTTGCTCAGAGTCCCATCAGGCTTTAGCTCTTCAGTCACCCAGTGCATACCAGCCTTACCCCATAGATACTTCAGTGTCTGAAACATGTTTCTTTACTCTGTAAAGGGTATTCTAAATTAAGGTATATTAATCTAGATAACAGGAATTCTGTATTCATAGGCATATTTTTTTCTTTCTGTGTCCCCCAGGTTTTTTTCAGTCCTTAATAATTTCTTTATTCTTACCACATTACAAAATTCACTGTTAGCTTTGAACACTTAGTTCATTGCTTTTATTTTTTCTCTTGATGCATAAAGTGGAGAAATTTTACAAACCATAAATGGAAAGTTTCAGAACTTTTAGTTGTGAATTTTTAAGCAGAATGAAAGCAAACTGTTTAAATCTATGTACGCAAATTAATTCTTTTCAGTGGCCTTAAGTAACAAAAAGGAATGATGAAATTCCAGTTCACAAAATGAATTTGATGAGGATGTATGTCCTACCGTTGAAAATTAGATAATTTTTTATCTCTCCCTCTCCCATTCACCTCAAAGAATATTTGAGAAGTATTCTATTACATTTAGCATATATATATACCTTGGGACATAAGTGCCACAACAGCACTCTAAAGATTTATACACCTAGTGGTGTTATGTATAAATACAGAAAACAAGCTGAAGAAATTTTTAGCTTATTGTTTATATTTCTTGATTTTTTTTTTTTAAGAGAAGCAATTAAAATGTAAGCATAAATAATTCTCTTCTTTACAGTTGAAAAAGAAAACTAAGAAGGAGAACATGAATTTCCATACCAGTCCTTGCTTTTGGAACCAGTGAATGTTTGCTGCCCATGCAGTTTTTTCTGTAATGTGTTAAAACTGACATGTCTCTTGCTTGTCTCTATATCATAGTAAATAAAGAATATATTGACTTCTTGTAAAGTGAAGATATTGATTATACACAGAAGTAATGCTCCCTACCAACTCATAAGTTTTACTGGGAGAACGTTTTGCTGAACTTAAGATTTAACAATTAATTTCCTTATTAAAACTTGTAAGAATGTAGATTATTAAAGAGAACACATTGTATTTCCTGCTTTCTGGTGTTACGTATTCACCATCAAATTTCTTATCTTGTGCGTTCATTGTTAGGTGTACAAAACCGTGAATGAGAGACTATGTTTATGAGAATGATGGTATTTGTATTGTTGACCGTGCATCCCTGTGTGAATTTTAATCAGAAGTTTGTGAGCATATAACAATGACAACAAAAAGATTAAATAGCAATTCAGTAGAAAATTTAATGCACATTTACTCCATTCGATATTGTTATTCAGATTGAAGTAGAAAAAGATTTATGGGGAATATAAACAAGAAATAATCCAATCTGACACTGCTGGACTATGAGTTGGTGCAAAATAAATATGTATCTTCTTTCATCACTCTATTTTATCCTCTCAAGGAGTTAGTTGTGTATCTGTCATGCTTTCATAAGCATTTTCTGTTTTCCTACAACATCCATTGTGCCTGGAGTGGCTTCCTACCTAAAAGCAGGCAAACCCTTACTGGTATTTCCCAAGTGCTGAAATAGATTTTCCATTTCCTAGAAGCAGTGCAATCTATTAGAGCAGTTGAGCAAACTTTGCTATAAATCCTCCTGCACCTTTAAGCATTAAAATGAATAATGTCTGTCCCTATAAGCCCGTTTATCTTATAATAAAATATTGTCTAAACCATATTGCTTGGTCTCTTGGGGCAAACTCCCACAAGGTCCCTGGAAACAGCCATGCTTTTTTATCTGTTTGCATGACGAGACTGGGGAGGGGACCAGAGTGGCAGCTGTGCAGATGAACACTCTGCCTGGCTTTAATCCTGCTTGAAAAAGACGTCAGGGTCTGGTGCGTCACCAGCCCCTGTCTGATAACAGAAATGAGAAAGAGAAAAGCAAAGCCCCAGCACTGATTACAAGAATGGAGTTTAAATTTTACTATACATTTATTTCTCCAGGAAGAAAGATCACAACTGGAAGACATTCAAATTTCTCTTTGTGCTGCATCTGAAAGCAGAGTGCCAGCAGAAAAACGAAGAAGGGGTTACTATTCTCTTGATTTCTGTTAACCTGAGCAGATGAGGTTTTCTGTGAAGCACTGCTTCACAAGCTAAAGGACACATAAAGGCAGGAACTGAAGGAAGCAGTGATAAAATGAATCCATATCAGTCTTCTGTAAATCGTTCTATTATACTTTAGTGCTTCCATCTTTTCCCATTCTGACATCAGTAAAAATGAATTCACTGAGACATGGCATTTGACTTATGATGCTTTTTATTTTCACAAAGAGATAAAATGAATAACGTAACACAGTTATATTTCAATCCAGCATCAAAGCTGGATCATCCTTAAATATAATAACTAATTGAGCCTTATTGATTTTTTTGAAACGTAATCGTTTATGCTAAACTGAGGTAATCTTTTCTGAAGTTAAATATTGATTTTTACAATGGCATGTCCTATATAACATTTTAAAAAATTATTATTACATCAATCATTATTATTTTTTCAATAAGTAATACACCAGATGTTGTAAAATGTGCTTTGCCATTGATAGGAAACACAGTAGCCTAGAACATGTGATAGTGAAAGATATCACTTAATTTTATCACCTCTTATATATTCTTTTCCCTTTAAGAAGACTCTCTGAAAAATAAGAAGCCTCAATTTAGGTCATTTTAGGATGTATTTTTTTTTGTTTTGGCCTCCAGTAACAGGCCTTTCTTATTTGAGTGATTCTGCTGGAGTTTCATAGGAAGGCAAGGTCTGGCTATGTCTTCACATTGTATTGGAGTCACTATAGTTGAAAAGAATGGGGCATCACCTGGAGATAAGATGAAAATTCATTCGTTTACAAAAAAAAAATATCTTTGACCCAAGATTCACTATTGAGGGTAATGGTTTGGCTTTTCCAGCGGCACGTAGCTATCACAAGAAGAGAAAACATTCCATAGAATAAATGTGGAAAAATTCTGTAGAGATACTGAAGGTAAAGAATGAAAGTTTGCATGCAATTGAGAATTATTAGGGGCATTAGGAAACAGAGAGAAACACAGACTGGGGATTTCTGATCAGATGAGCTGTATCTCTCCCTCATCGGTTCTGCATTCTTTAGAAACATAAAGACAAATCAGGCAGGCAGTTTATTGGACTTTAAATTATGTGTATTTGGTCATGCCTTATTAGAATAAAGTAGATCGATAATTTTTAATGCCGTTAGTGTTAACTGATCATCTACTCCAATCAAATGGAGTCATGAAACAGATACCAATCAACTCCAAATTGGCCTTATAACATGCAATGTGATGTGCTTTCATGCAATTTAATATGCAACGTAAGTTATACTACTTTGGTGTTACCAAGCACCTACAGAATAGATTTTATGATTTTCAGAGAAATATTTCATCACTGACTTTATTTATCTGATTGGAAATGCAGAAAAAGATGAATATGTTTGAAGTATTATTCAAAGTGGTATTTATTAAAATAAAAACGGATAACCAGTCAAACGCTGACAAAGAAATCACAGAATAACAGATGTCTTGAAAGTATGTGGATTTATTCAATATACTTTTACATATGGTCACAGAGGCTTTTTTAAATTGGTTTTTATTTTCTCCATATTCAGGCAAATACCCATTGACCTAATTCTTCTTTTCTTCGCAATGCTTTACTAACAGGAACAATAAAAATGAACTATAAATCACCTATAAACCATTATCAATGTTATAAAGTCATGATCTTGATTTAATAACTTCAGTTGTAATCAGTCTCCAATACAGATTCTGATTTACAGACTCCATTAGTCCTGCCAAGGCAGAAAGGAAGGTGTGGAATGTAAATTTAAGATTCAGGAGCACTGAACGGTTTGATGATTTGGAGCCAAATAAAACCAGAAAGCTGGTGAACCTTCTAAACCGTGAGGACAAGGTGAAAAGAACAGGAAAGATGCGTATGCTCTTAATGTAGCATAATGTAACACTGTAAACTGAAAAGACACACTCTGCATCTGCACATATATACGTTTTTGTGCAGAAATACACACAGTATTCTGTGTGTTCTGATGAATGGGGGAGGTTTGCTGATAGACTGTCCTCAGAATATTTGTATGAATGTATTATGTGATTCTTTAGCATGCAATTTTGACAGTAAAATTTCTTACAACATTTATAATTCTCCCTACTATTAATTTCTGCAAAGACTGGACATTGCACAGAAGGAAATAATTTTGACACACTTTGATAGAAGGTCTGTGAAGAAGAGGTAAAAATCCCTTTCTTTGTGTGTATTTCACTGGAAACATTCAAGGTCACTTGTGATGTGGCTCTGAGCAACCTGACCTAGTTGAAGATATTTCTGCCATTGCAGGGCGGTTGGACTGAATGACCTTTAAATGTCCCTTTCCAACCCAAACCACTCTGTGATTCTGTGATTCTGTTTTTGTCTACAAGTTTATTCTCCCCATTGCCATTCTGTATGAAACCTTTGTAGAGTGGGAAGAATCTGAATGATTGCTTGCATCCAGATAATATTTTGAAACTTCTGCCCGAGTCAAACCAAGAGGAGAGGGATGCCTCTGAAGGAGTAAAAAAACTATAAACTGTGAACAGTCTTGTGGGAAATTGACAGAAAGGACTTATGTTTGGAATAGTTATTTCTTATCTGAATTGATTTTGCTGCAACTATTCCTATTTCTGTAAGATTTTTCAACTTGCGGGATTATGTTAAGTAATTCATAGCTATGAAGAAATAAAACGTGTCACTATGTTCAATCTCGTTTTTGCATACAGTGTTCACTGCCTGTCACAGATTGAACATTGAGAGTGGTTGGCTAAAAGCTGCTCAGTCTGGATAGACTACTGTTTGTGATTTTCATTTAATCGATCCTTTCATAGTTTTGTTAGAAGGCTTTGGGCTTGCTGTGATGTTATATTTGCAAGGGTTTATGCAGAGTGGCTGTTGTAAATGAATCAGCCAATTTTATGATTAAAGAGAATTTATTAAATGATCAAAGTATAAAATTTGATAAAGTCGCAAGCAAAAGCAATGCCGAGCCAGGCGATCGGCACTGGGTGAATCAAGTTCGAACATGATCCGTTTCGAACCCTTCTAGTTCACAAAGGCTGTTTCTATGAGGTATCTTTTTATACTGTTTTTTGGCTTTGTGAATCTTATTTTTTTAGCATATCAATGTAGTTTTTCTAGTCTTGCTGCTACGTCTGGCGACAGTTCCTGGAATCAATAGATGTATATCTTTCATTGCTGGAATAAGCTTTTTTGGCGAAGCATATTATCTTATCTTATATGCATATTGAATGCCTATCGCTGGAGCCAGACAAAAAAATCCTCCGGAATACTCTTCCTTGGAATACATACGGAATGCACCTCGCTGGGGTCCACTCAGATGAAAATCCTTTTAAAATGCTTTTTTTTTTGGCGGCTACATGTCCGTGGTACTTGTATTTTCTCTCTGCTTCAGTAACAATGCTGTAATCTTAATTTTTAGCACAAATTACTTTGCAACATATATTACAGTGGCCGTTCAGGCAAAATGTCATTAGGCTTAGCAATTGCCTTGTGCTTTTCATATGCTTGTTGGCATGTGGGATTGTCCTCAGGGATTTCAGAGATTTGAGAGCAGTTATATCGGTTGTATTATTCAGTGTGAAAATTCTGTATTGTCACTTGCAAGTTTTATTATTTTCTAAAGCAAATTATAGTGAAGAAGAAATGAGGAAGATGGTTGTGAGGAAGATGCTATGAGCAAATACTGAGACCAAAGCTTTCCAAAGTCCAGCCATATTAAATCAGGGCTTGGACTGAAGCCCAGTTTTTTCTCTAAATTCTCACTCCTAATAAACCAGCAAGGTTTTCCATTTTCATCTAAGTTTGCTGCAGAGAAACAGCTTCTTTGTTCAAGTTTCACCTCTGCAACTCCTTCTCTCGCAGGTGGCAAGAATTATCACCATTTCAGCACTGTTTATTTACAAAAATGTAGTAATATCTTTCTCATTTCCCAGAAACCAAAGAAAATCCTGACCCAAGACTGTATGCCTCCAAGATAATCCATCCCAGCTGATGACCTGCTAATACCTGAGGAGCCTTTGAGGGAAATGTGCAGGACAAAGGATGCTATGGTAAGCTACAAGAAGCTCAGTTTTTTATTATTTGTTTCTTTAAACAGCAAAGACTTATATCAATTATAGTTGTTTGGGGTTTTTTAATTAGCACAGCAATGACTGTAAGGCTGGGCTCTGGATCACCTTTGTGGCCTGAAAGAATCCGTTTAAGAGATTCTGTTTTCTCAAAAGCCTAAATAATGCCCTATTTTAAGGGTTGTTCTTAACTAAGTGCAGTCTGCAGCTCTCAACAGTGCTCTGTTAATGACTTCTGAACCACTTATCCAACAGCCCATTCATGTACTCTCTCTGATGGTACAGACATGCCCTCTCCCATTAGCAGCTTCAGGCCATTCACCACAATAGGTAATGTACAGACAGGCATTAAAAAGTTCGTGTAAGAGTAATTTAACATAAAATCTGATTGCTAAAAACTCTGGGCCACATCTCACAACTTTACTTAACAAGGGGCTATTTAGATAAAAGAATTATGTCCTGAGATTCTATTCATCATGATAGAGGAATTTTAGGCGCAGAGGTCTGAAAATAATAGAGGGCTTTGCATGACCTAATTCTAAAAAACCTGAAAGATCAGAAGGTGTCTGCACAGGATGTTCCTGCATGGCTGACATTCCAGCCATCAGTAAACTTCTGTTTTGTTGGATATGTCATCAGGGCCCTCTTCTCTTTGATTCAGCCCTCCTGCAGGCTGAGCTGCTACACCAGAATCCACTCAGAGCTGCCTGAAGGCACTGAATTTTGATGTGATTTGGACACAAAGGTTTAATATTGTCTAGGAGTTCATAATAAGTTGTAACAAACTGTAGTTGGCAAGGCTTTCTACAGTCAAAGAAATCTGGGTGACTTTAGACATAATCAACATAAGCAGAATTATCTGATTTATGGTGCTTTTAGAATAAGGTTATCTTATATTCCCTGAACTGAACATAAATATCTGTTGACCTTCTATTTTATTTCCTTAGAGTTCTGGCTCCTTCATCTAGATTACAAAAGACAGGTCTGGGTGGTAGGCCTTACTAGAAAGTTGTTCCTAAGCAGAGCTAGAGAATTATTTTCTATCTCCATCGAAATGGTGGTGAAAACAGGTTACTGATTTTTTTCCCAAGGCTTTCAGTAGCTCAGCTGTATTGCAATGATACAAATTAGCTTATTGATTCTTAGCTAATAGTGCCTATTGCGCGTTATTTTGGGTTATCATTTCTTTAGTTTGTCTTCTATTTTTTCATCGATCACTAGTTTCAAATCTTCATACACCAGTTTTTTGGGAAAAATTGTGAAAAACAAAGTTCACTCTCCTGTTAGGATTGAAAAGTTTAATAAAGGACAATAAGGGACAAAGATAATAAAGCAAAATTCACAGCGCTGGGTGCTTTGGTGCTCAGCCAAGAAGCACACCTGCTATCCTGGAGATTCCCTTTACATACACATGATTTATTACATATTCGTAAACAATTATACATATTCAAAACCCTTTCCCGGAATAGTTCAAAATGGAATGTAGTTCTCCCATCTTGCCGGTAGTTCTGGGAACCAGCAGATCACTGTGGGGATAAGCTTTTTGGCGACGCATATTATCTTACCTGTTGCTGATATGCTGTAGCAGGACTCCAAGCAAATAGTTCATAAGCATAGCTATTTCTAAGTTTTTGGTTGAATGAAAAAAGTAGCGAAAAACTACATCTTCACAACAAAGCTACCTGAGCTGGTTTGGGCCAAATTCAGGGAAACGTCCAAAAGGAACGTCTCCTCAAAGGAAGGCAGGTTATAGCCGCTCCTCCCCCACCCAGGTTCGGGAAAGAAATATTCCTCGGAGGAATGTGAAAGAGAGAATAAAACTATTTATTTAACAAACACACAGGAAAAGAATAATAATGCTAAATAATGAAATCTCTCGCTGTGGAGAGAAAACCTGAAAGATTTGAGAGTCCTTCTGTGAGTGTGGTCTCTGTCCTCCTCGGAGCTGGGTCGGCGTGGGGCTCACCTCCAGGCCGGGGGAAGGTCCCCCGGTGAGGTTCTGATGTTCTGATGTTCTGAACCAGTCCAGAAGAGAAGGGAAAAAAAGAATCCGAAGTCCCAGAAAAACAAGGTTTAACTCTCCGTCTCTCCCTGACGAAACGGAGCCGAAGAAGCTGGCTGGAAAGCAGGAAGGGTGCTTCCTCCACACTTCTCCCCACAGCAGCGAGACGCAGAGGAGTGGTGACCTTGGAGCACAGGCTGCTTTGAAAAAGTTCATCTGGCCTTTTTTTTTCTTTCTCTTCCCTCTCTTGGGCTCAGTTTAAAGGCACAGAGAGGCACAGGAATCATATCCGGGCATAGAGCGATGATGGGGGATACACATCATAAAGTCACCCCAAGACACTACCTTATGTAGCATCTATTTTGTAATAAAGCTATTTTATATATAACATTTATTTGTGACAAAGCCACTGCTACAAAAGTTATTTTTAATATCACTTATTTTAACATTTGCAGAAAGCCAGTATTATAGCATCTATTTATCACAAAATGAAATGCTCTCTTTTGCTGAAACTCCCTAAGCACTTCAGTGTAAGATAAGAATATACCATTAACATCTGGACATCTTCCATTTCGACTTCATAAGACCTTTCAAAATTTATTTTTCGGTTCAGTAGTAGATATGAATTGGTTGAAGCAAAACTTATTTGACATATACCACTTGAACGACAAATCAAATAAACAACCAAAACTACACCAGTAATAGTCTTGCTACCCAAAACTCTTTTTCATATGATAGCCTCTATCAAAATGTGTTAAAGTCCTAAAGCCACAAATCCCTATAGCATTTATATACAGCAGCCAAAAAAAGTCAAGATCCTGTTCAAGGCTTTGTAATCTTACCCCTGTGCAAATTAAAAGAGTTGCTTTGCATCTGAACTGAGCTTGAATGTGAATGGAAAATACAGGAAATCGACTACGGAACTGACAAAAGATAGAACAACTGCCTGAGGACAGTCCTGAGAAGAACCTAGAACAAATGCTACCCTATTATTTTCAGAAGTATAATTATTTCTGAGAGATTGATGGTGCGTACAAAAAAGAACATTGTATCATTTATGATACAATACTTTATATTACTGGATCATCTTTATGCAGAAACAGAGTTAAGAGCATTAATAACATTGTAATTTTTTCATTAATACTGTATGAACATTGTGCAATTTAACTGTTTCCAATAAAACAGTTTCACAGCAAGACTGTCTGCTAACACTGATGCAACTCTTTCCTAGGTCTGAGTGGGTATTTGTCTGAGTGGGTATTTTGTAGACTGTAATCAACAAAATAGAATAAAATATCATGGAAGGTCACTACTGACTGTAATCACAATCCTGAAGTGCAAGCCTTGCAATCCCCAAGAGCTAAATATTCCAGAAAAATTAGTGGGTTCATTGTAATTTTTTATTATCACTATTCACTTTCATTTGCCTTGTTATGCCTTTAAAATAGCACTAGGTTATAATTTTGGAGACAGGTCCCTGCTGCATCAGGAGAAAGAAAACATAAAAGGATACTGAGCCCTTGAGATAACTCCATCTGGTCTTCTTGAATTGATGGCAGTAATTATTAGAAGAAATTGAGGATGACCCTCACTTCATTCTTCCATCCAGGTGTGAGAGATTGAAGTGTTAAATGTTAATGACTCAAAAAATCAGCCATTTGCAAAAGCAGCAGATGCTCTGCTGAGGCCAGGGCTGCAACTGAAGGCTAGCAGGAGAGTTTGTGTGTGGTGGTGAAATCTCTGATCCACAATGGACAGAGAGAGAGCGCACCCATCAGCAGAGCGTGACCAAGACAAACCAACTTTCGTGTAGCTACAAGCTTGTATTTACTGGGATAGTATATAAACAGATGCAACACATCTGCAAAGACTTTTGCACAGTTACCACTTTGTAACATTTAATATTGAAATTTAATGCCAGATATAGCCAGCAAAATTAAATAAAAACATAAAAGAATGGTCTATGATTTGCTCAAATTACTCATGAACATTTCCATTTTAGTCTTGTTATACAGGTGCCAAGAAAATATCACAATGTCATTAAGTACTGAAATAACAGTGACATTTGAGGCAAGTCATGAATGATGTTTTACGGAGCACTTTGAGCAGGCAGGGAAGCAGCTACTTGTATGTATCATTATCTCCATTAGTAATGTACCAATTTTGAAAGAGGAATATTCATTGCCATAGCAATAACTTGATGTCAGTTTTCGAAAACATCCCAATAGGAAAGAAGATGATGGAGGACTGGCCTGATACCACCTATGTACCTTTAAAACTACACCTCTCCAGTTAAATTAATGTAATGGAGCATACAGCAACCACGAGTGTAGCTTTTCAGTTTTGGATGTATCTTGTCAGTGTGACTTTATTTTGCTCATGACGAGACAGAAAATGAGGAGGAGGAAATTATAACAAAGATGGACAGATGAAACCTATGTAGCAGAGAAATCTGAGAAGAGAGGAAAATGGAGAGGAGGTTGTTCGTCTCAGAGAAGGAAGGAGCTAAACATAAAGGCATCTGCGGATAAAAGGAGAAGAATGGGGCAGGATGATGAGCAGTGCACACACCTGTGAAAACAAAGTTGCGATAAGGCGGTGTAGGGCACAAGCAGTGGCAGTGCAGATCAGGATTATAAATTGGATAAGAACTTAGGGGGAGGTATTTGTACAGAAGTGGTCTTGTTTTTCATCTTGGCAATCTGTAGACTCTTCCCTGAGGTCAAATTCACACTTGTACTTGACATGTGAGAAAGTCTCAGACACATAAAACATATTGTAAATGGAACCGTATTTTCAATGAAAGGCAATTCCTAACAGCAGAAAGGCAGCAGCCTCTCCATCAGTAACTGACACCAGAAGGGCTCTTATACCTCTTCACAAAGAATGCAGCTGATGGTACACCAGCACCTGTGGATGTGGCTTAACTGCCACCTTGCACATTCCTCCAAGACTGTTGGCCTAAGTAAGTCGATGTATTTTATTGATATCTGTTAGGATATTTATTAAAAGATAGTCATATAGCTTTCCCCCTTACCAAGATAGTACCATTTTTTTAAAAATAGAAAAAAGCTCATGTCGACTTCTCCTTTTCCTCAAGTCCAAGCTGTGATATAAAGTTGGCAGTTTGACTCCACGCTGAAAATGCTGAGAAGCCCTCATAGTCCAAAAAGTATCACCCAGGCACGTATCCAGGGAAGTAACATATTTTACAAAATTAATTCTTTCTGACTTTTTGTTCCAAGTTCCCTCTCTCCTAAGTGAAATTAAAAGATATTTTCTGTCGGTTTTTTGTTGGGGGAGGGGGGAGGAGAGGGGGGGTTGCTGATTCCGTGGCTACTTTGAATGCTGGAGCCAAAGCTCAGTATCTTTCACTTAAGTGTTACCAGCTGAATCAGCAATAGTTGAACCAGAGAAACAGAACATGTTTGCTGAATGTAGCTGCTTCTGTCCCCTTTCCCTTCAGGTTCACCACATAAAATGTTTTTTCATTTTTCTCTGATGTAATTTCTCTTCTATATGTGAAGGGAATGCAAAGTGCAATATAGTCTGACAATGCTGAAGATACATTAATTATATGGAATATAATGAGTGATAAATACGTCGAGATACATATCTTAGTTTCTTTGTTAAAGTTCCTCCTATTTGTCCAGTAGCACTGACATTCTTCTGATATTTTTGTGAGGGCTTTCCTGTGAAGTCTATCATGTTTTCCCTAGTGCTCTTCAATCCAGGATATGCTGAGAATGTATCTTGCCCTGCTCTGTCCCTCTAAGCCCTCTGGGCACATTCAGCAGCATATTGCAGCATCTGGACCCATGGAGACTTTTCCCCCTGATAACCTTTGCTTTATCCTCTAAAAGGTTGCTATGGGAACACAGTGAGGCACATCTGATAAGCCCTCACAGCATCACCCAATTGTTTTTAGGTCTAATAACTTCAGAAAGGCTTCAAAGGGTTGTTTGGAGATTTGTTTTGGTTGGAAAATAAAAGAAAAACAAAGCTATGCATCAAGTACCAGTCACAGTCCTTTAGAACAAGGTACATAACCAGATGATAACTTTTATCTGTCAACATAACCACCTGTGTGAGGGACTTTAGCAAAGGAGAACTTAGTAAAATATTTATCCGTCAGAAAGGTCACTTTATTCAGACAAATTGTGCTCAGAAAGGGCTCACTTCCAACTGAAAATGCAGCTTTGTGGGAACTGACCAGCAGCATCACTGTAAATGGCCAGTTCAGTCACACCTTTGCTCAGACAGGGCTCTAACACTATGAAAAGTAGGCAGCTTTTGTACCCTCAAGAAAATTTCTTTGCATGAGAGATAAAGAGTTTTTCAGACATTTTGGCTGGGCTTTTGTTATGTCGAGAGGGTAGAGAAATCTTATGTGGAACACATTCCGTAGCTAGATTTGACAATTTCCTTCTAAGAGAGGCTCTTGGCTGTGTTGACGTAGCTGATAAAGCTAGCACACTTAAACCCACACTTTTTTGCTTATGATACAATCTGTCCACGATGTAGAGTCATGTTGATATCTCTAAAGGACACATTTTCGTTTGTCCTGATTTTCTGTATTTTTAGTAGCATAAAAATATTTTTATAGTCAAAACATACACAGTAACTGAGTTCTCTTACAGCGTATCCCATTCCAACCTGCTCTGAGAACAGAAGCAACACCTAACACTGAGAGCATAAAGAGTTTCTGTTCAAATAAATAAATAAATTGTATCCAAAAAGTCAAGAAAAATACAATAAACACAATTGGCTACATGGCAGCAAAGTAAGATTAGCTAATTGAGGATGTCATTTGTAATACTATTACTGTGAGTACAATTCGCATCCTTGTAGTTTTATTGCATCAGTTTAGGGGTTTGTAGCTGTTGTGACATAAAATTAGCCATTCAATTTTGTTCTGGGCTGAAACAAGGCTTACAGAACACCACTTAGTGCCAACTGCATTTCTTTCCCTACGTCAATAGCAAAACATTCTTTTTCTCCAGAGTATTGTGCTGCGTGATTGGAGTATATGTAGGAGACAATAGTTGACTCTGAAGCTGACGCTGATAGAACCAGCCATTCCAGAATTTCAAACATGCCTCAAAACATGGTCTCCAAGTTGGGGTAAATGATGGGAAAAATCTGGAGTACAGCCCAGTTCTGCTGTTTTCCAGTTATTCCCTATTAGGGAAAAGTTAACAAGGAGTATGTTGCAAAGGAACATAAATTAGAATGGATTAAGGTTCCCCTGACTCCTCGGATAAGAGCCAGTGCTGGATCTGCGATGTAGGGAGCAGACAGCTATCCAAACATAAGCTTTGTTCCCTCCTGTATCTGATGATGAGCACATCTTGGAGGTAAGGACACTACAGCAAAGTGCTAAATAAACATCAGACATAACCCTTCAGGTGCCTACTTCCACATTGCACTCTATGCAATTGTCATGTCATTTCCCTCACGCATCTACTGCTCCATGTAATCAACACTAGGCTGAGTTAAAAGCCTTTTTCTGAAACTCTAAGTTTCAGTCTCTAGGAAATGCTCTAGGTTAAATCAGGGTATTTGTCAGAATGCTCCTGAAACTGGTTAAGTCAACTAATTTTGCTTCTTCTACAAAATCATCTGCTCATTTTCAGCAATTGTAGCCCATCTGGAGGTTTCTCCTTCTCCCATAAATGTCTGTGAGAGGAAGTTCAAACTCTTGTTGAGTCAAGAGCAAAGAAACAAGTAAGCTAAGCCACTCATAACTTATTTCCTCTGCTCTTAAGGGAAATACATATTTATGCTCTTGCTTTATTTAATGGAGAAATCATTCACAGCAGAAAAAAAAGCTCAGGCTCATTAAGCACGACCGTTTTTCCAGAGTTATCCTTACAGCTTTCTCTCTGGAGAAAGGTTGGTGTCATCTATGTGTAGTAAGAAACTGCAGTTAAATAGAGATCCTGGTAAGTCAGCTTTCAGCAAGCCTTTTCTGTTAATACATTTGGTCATGGCAGCTTTCCTACTACTAATACAAAAAAGCGCCTGAAAAATTATCATGACTTCTTCAACGAAGCTACTTTAAAAAATCCTGATCAAAGGACTTCTGTTCAAACACTTTGTGAATATGGAAGGATACTAGACACCACTCAGAGTAAAGGCTTGCACTAAAACGAGAGAGATCATGAAAAAGGTACCCTAACAACGGTGCCATATAATTTTGTGTCACATGCTCTTTGTCTTACTATCTATAAGCAACACATGGAATTCACACAGATGAGTTTTTGGCAAAAACCTAAGTTGACTACATGCCAATCAAAGATTTATCCACACAGACAGAGTGTCAGGACTGCAACATGTTTTCTCCCACAGTTAAAGACCTGCTTCAGAGGTAAAGGATGTATTTGTGGTGATAGCATGATGGAGACATCAGTAAGCAACTGATAAGTCTGAGGAAAAATCTTTAAATTAGCTTGGAAAAAATAAAAGGATGTAAAAGGACAGGATCTGTCACTGGTGTGAGAGATCAGGCAGCTGACAGAGGCAGTAGTGGATTGAGTCTCAGTGTTCAGCCGGCTGCTTCTATGTGCACCTGCAGCAATCCCACTATCCTGTGGCTGTGTCCCTTTTGGGTGATTTAAGAGCCTCTGAGAGGCTTTTCTCTTGGGCGGGGGGGGGAATATCCCAAGGAATTAAAACCGAAAAATCAGTACTTTTTTTTCTGGGGATCCTTAAACCAGTCTTGCCAGATTGCTCTACTTGTACCTGCTGTGAAAGCTGTCACTTGTCTCAGACTCAGTATCTGTTTGGTGCTTGTCCAGATTTCTCTCTGCCTTCAAATTTTCTTTTCATGGAATCATTTCTGCAGATTCTAATAGTCCTTTGAAAGAGTCTATAAAGTACATAAAAAGCACATAGCTTTGGTGTGCACTTTACTTAGCTGTGGGACTAATGTCTACTCAGTCTCAAAATCTCTTGCTGGGTTATTTTGGCTTTGCATTTGTTGGGCTGTGAACACCTTAGCAGTTAAATAATGGGCCAGAAATTATTTTGGCAGATGCCAATTTGCTGATAAGGTACCACAACAAAGACTTAAGAATTTCCAAGCCTAAGCAGTCTGCCTGCATGCCTTCTAAAGGCTACAGCAGCATTTGGATTGTTCACTGCGATCTGTGGGACCTGTAGTAAAATAAGAGCCTGAACACATTTTCCAGGTTTATGCTAAGCACACA
This sequence comes from Falcunculus frontatus, assembly GCA_013398115.1. Lineage (NCBI taxonomy): Eukaryota > Metazoa > Chordata > Aves > Passeriformes > Falcunculus > Falcunculus frontatus. The sequence goes on along the minus strand of VZRV01002758.1, from coordinate 2,596,754 downwards.
AATCTCTAGAATTTTGAGGAAGTTCATCACCGAACCAATTTAATTATAGTAGCTAGCAGACATTACAATAGGGTAAGAGAGTGCTTCTGTATTGATTTGTGGCAGTGTAGAAATGGAAGGAGGGACTGCACTTTTCTGCATGTACCAGAGTCTAGCGATCTGGAGGTCTTAAGAGCCCAGCACAGGGATTTGTAGGAATGAAAAAGTCAGAGGTGTTGATGTGGAAAAAGATTTGATCACAGTAAAATGCAAACAGTGATAGGCACGATGATGTGGAGACTGACAGGTTAGCTCACAAGAGAGGAAATGTGGGAAGTGAAAGAAAAGTACAAATTCTGAATGAAGCTTAAGAGGAAAGGAGAGCAGCAGCTTTAATGGTGTATATGCAGGTATTGCATCTGATCTGTGAAAACAAAAGTTGCTATTCTTAGAATTTCAGGATCTATATTATCTATATACTCCTATACTCATAATCTGTGTTGATAATATCTTAGGGCCAGATAGAAACATGCAGAAAATAATTTTGTTGGATGCTACTAGTTGAATCTAACTGAACAGAGATCACTGTTTGCCCTAAGTGAAAAAAAAGTTGTCCAAATACAGGGACATTCATTCCCTTGCTACTCACTAGCAAAACAAAAGAGAGAGAAAGAGAGAGAAAGAGAATTTCATCAGAGAAAGTCTGTATCCCTTCATGTTAATTTGAAATTTGTTTTCCTGGTGAAGTTCTCATATAGTGGGATTTCTCTCCAGTGAGAATAAACTTGATGCCTGTGGTTGAAATGGAATGACAAAAGTCAGAGGGTCCACAAAAACTTTTCAATTTTTAATAGTAGATTATACACTTGGTGTAGAAATTGTATGTTAGTCCCTTATAGACACATACATTGGTGGATTTTAAGTAAGGGGTAGGGTGAAAGGGAAGAGAGAGAATGGAGGGGAAGAAAAGGAGGGAGGGAGGGAGGGAGGGAGGAAAGGAAGGAAGGAAGGAAGGAAGGAAGGAAATAATTGATATTTTGAGATGTAAAGATGAAGCAGGAACAGAGTGGGACCCTAAAGCCATGGAGAGGAAATCTACGATGTGCCCTACACAATTCTAGGCCAGACTTCCCTGTTTGTGCCAGCCCAGTCCATTAAGGATCAAGTTCTCTTCTATCAGCTGTGAAATGTTTGTAGCTTGGTGGCATCTGTCAGATGTGTTCAGGAATAGTCACTAAACAAGTCTAGCAAAATTGGCTTCACTGCTGAAAAACCAAATGATCACCAGAATTGTTTGAAAAGAAGAGAAAAAAAG